>JAZARR010000078.1:3970000-4257500 GCA_037389465.1 Baylisascaris procyonis | reverse complement strand
TACCGGTTTCGATCGCTGATGAAATTGATTAATAGAGAATAGATTAATTTAGCATGAAGATACGAAGATGAGAAATTGTTTAATGGCTAATACATTCTTCGTTACCTAATTACTATCATTAGAAAAGAGCTTGCTTGCTACTTAGGTGTAGGTTATGAAATGAAAAATGGCAGCGGACTGCAATTTTATTTTGTTGATGCTTATTTTTTGAATTCCATGAACCAAGTACTGTATACGGGCTAACAGTATCGTTGATATTCCGAAAGCGCTCATCAGATTCTATGTTGAATGCGCAATCAGCATGCCCAAATTTGCCCCTTAGCATTCGAAAGACTGCAATAAACTGCAGTAAGATCGGAGATGTCCGTTTGGTGATCACTTGTTAACCCAAACCACGTAAATTAGATCATGGGTCATCGAGTTCACTTTGAATGCTTTTGTTAGGCGGCTTTTGACTAATTGTGCCTGCACGGTTGTGTTGATGAGACTTGCTGTGGCGAAATGCCGAAATATTTGTTTCATTTTGAAGTCGCGAATCGGTACTCTACGATGGAGTACTTATTCATGATGGGACATTTTGGGCGTTTACAAGTGACCATATGGCTGCAACATCGTTTGAAACAATGTAATGGTAGATGAGCGCAAGAATATCTCAATGTTTAATGTGGAAATTTTTGATTTGTCTTTGTTTTTTCATAGTTTCGCCATAAAGAAGTAGATCTTTTTGCATAGTGCTCGTCTGATCAGAGTAGGCTTCACATAAGGGGTCCATTAATAAAGTGGTCTAATTCCGAGGCATGCCTATTCGGTTGATCCGATGCGTGCCATGAGATGTGCATGCAATCCTGCATTCACATTGAATAATTTTTGATAGGCGGCTAGTAATTATGTGGCTGTGTGTTTGTATCTACTGTGTGAATAGCGACTGTGCGCCTCTGTTGTACCCCTGCCATGTTTCCCGTTTATCGGCTGGTTGATGAAAATCATTTGAGGGCTTCTTGCCGGCTTCCTTTGCGGATGGCGAAACCTCCCCTGCAGAGGTTTCTTAGTTGATCCTCTTATCGCTTCCACGTTGATTTGATAATAACGGTTCGCATTCGTGCGGTCTTCGGTGATCTTTTGAATACATTACTATTTCGTCGATTCGGCTCCAATTGGGATCCTGCTAGGTGAAGGTTGTGGTTGAAAAATTTTATTCAGTACTATGGTCATTCATCCTATCGGTACCTAAATATGGATTTATTACCGAAGGCCAGCACTCGATCTTCTTATGTTGTGATTTTTGTTTGTTTTATAATATGTTTAATGCCATTTTTCTAACTGTTTATAGTTGTTCTCTTTTCCAATATGTTTATTACTTTTTGGTTATGCTTTACTGTGGCTTATAATGTGTTATTTCTTCACAAATTTTTCATGACGAGAGGGCATTACACTCGATGCGCATCAGCCCATCTAATAAAATGGATGGACGAGACTGATTTCTTGCATCGCTTTTCCTCATGTAGCTAAGAGAAAGGAACCTCATACTGCAGTTTATATTTGAACTCCACGAAAACCTCGTTTCCGAATGGTGAATGTGGCTTTTCCTTTGCCTTTACACTCCGATATTCTCTATTTGAGTGCAATCGTATGTTCTGGTTTTGCCTTTTCTCGTCATGATTGGTCACTAGAGATCATTTGGTTTTGTTTATGTTTTTATTCACGATTGCTGAATTCACATGGTGAGAGGGATTAGACGTATCACTTGAACATAATAAGAAGGGGTTGGGTACTGCCGATGTTTCCATTGGAATATTTACGTGATCTCAGTATAATACGCCTTGCTGCGTGCACAAATGTGGTGCAATTACGACTTGGATCTATGGCTGATTCAAAGTTCCACTGTGGGGAATCTTTCATGCCTTCTTCTACCATCTCCCCTTCTTCTCCATCCCTCTCACTCCTCGTTCGATGTGCCTTTGCATTATGCTGTGTTATTATTTTATTTGCTAACAAATAAAAATGAAGAAAAAGGCTTGTTTGGTAAAGGACAAGAAGGATCAAACGATGAAGGATCTCATATTTTACGCGGCCAGTTGAATCGTTTGCTGATGAATTTTTCGGTGGGAAGTACGATCCTACATTGTGGTGGACGGAACGCATGTGAATATGAAGTGCGTAATTCGAAAAGATGGCATTAGCTGCCAACTTCATGGTTTCATTTATGAGGATTGCTACTGAAAGTATGACTCAAGCGTAAGTACTTTTATTTGAAGCTGATATAAGCAAAATCAGCGAAGATCGTTGTTGAGACGAAGTGAGAGGCTGTTTCATGCACAGGTTATCTTGTTTTTCTTGAGAAGTTGGCTTGACTTGATCTGAGCGGATCAAGGACACAGCTTACGACGATGAATCGAATGCAACGTTGCAAACATTTCGTTGCCTTTCATGAAATGTTTTTCTTAATAAGTAGACCAAATTCACTTAGTTTATTCCTAATATACCTCTGGCAGAGGTCGGTATATATATATATATATATATATATATATATATATATATATATATATATATATATATATATATATATATATATATATATATATATATATATATATATATATATAATCTGCGTCAGCTGGGCAGATCCACGATGTGATTTCTTCCAGCTAACGTAGCCTGCATTTTTCGGCGTTTGTTGACGGTGCGTGGGGACCTGTAACGTTCGGGCGTGAGTGTGGTCCGATAGTTGCCGCCGTTTTCTGGCCGTGAAGCTGCCGGATGCATTGGGGTCTTTGGTATAGCTTGAGTCATGGGGATCGTGTGTGATTTCTGAATAGTTGGAAGATCGCCTATTTCATATGTGGCGGGCGTTTGATCTACCACCGAAGCGTTTTGGCGGCGTTGATGAGCTGGTACGGTGTGTCTGTCTGTGCAAAATTTTAGTATATGGATGCTTTCGACTGTAACAATTTCGTCCGCCTCCTCTTGGCTCCGTGAAAAAAAGAAAGAAAGAAAATCCGTCTCTAATTGAAGCTCCTAGATTTGATCATCAATAATAGAGAGATTTTATTCTAATTTCGACATCCTTTACAATGGAATGCGCGAAATTCATGAGCCAGATGCATGGAAACCTTATGAGCCTAGGCTGCGTGTTGAATGGCCAACAAAAGAATCGACCAGAAAGGCCCTCATAGTGTGCTTTATTGTGAAAGAATGCTTTGAGATATCCTTGCGCATCATTGGTTTCGTAGCTGGACTCGAATATCGGTGATCGAGCTTATCATTACTTATAGGCTTCCGCCTGTCAGGGTCTCAAATTATGTTCAGGAACCTCCGAATGATATTCATGAACAATACCGTTAGAGAATCTCGAAATTTGAGGACACTTCAATTCCTCTAAGAGACCTGAAGGCATACCATTACACCTTCCACTCGTCTTTTATAAACTGAGGAACCTGGAGTATGCTGGGGTGATGAACTTCGGGAAAGTAGATGGGAAGGAGGGCGAGGAATCGGGGAGACGGTGATTGTGCTGGTTGAACAGCAATTGCAGCGACCCCTACCTCATAGAATTGAAAGTCTCACAGCGAATAATTGGTTGCGGTTCCCTGAGCGCGATGTACCGAACCTACAAAAATTTACGCGTCAATAAAAGCGTCGAGTTGTACGAGAGGCTCTTCAATCCTTTTTATGTTATATTTAAGGTCGAAGGGAGGGGGAGGGGGGCAGTTTGGTAAAAAATAATTGTTTTGTTGTGAGGCTAAATTCAGGTTGGATGAACTTTGGAAATAGCCGCAAATATTGAACTGGTACCGCAATGCGTATGCATCGCATATTGAGGAGTAAACACAATGGTAATTCCCACTACCAATAAGGCTGATATTTAGCCAACGAGGAATTCGGCATAAAGCGGCACAAACTAATATCGAGATTTCTGTGAACATGAGACACTGGAAGAAGCATAACCAATCCGCCAACCGTTATCAATATCAGTGTCCACATCCAGAACCGTATTAGTCCAAGACGACAGCATAAGTGCCATTGCAGACAATACGCCCAAACAACGTTCGTCCAAAATAGTAGCACATCAAGAAATACAGTACACCTGGAATTAGTATATCTAAAATTACCGTAGGAGCTAAGATACACCAAGGCGTATGCTTCGAAACCCAGGCATATGCATCGAAATAACAAAAATGTGTGAATGAAGGATGAAATTAAGAACGGATTTAAACCAAAATTTACCTATATATTTTTGGGAAAAGAAACACAATAAGCGTAAAAGCAATCGCCAACTAAGTGAAAAGAAGCAAAAAGCAATAAAGAGGCAAGAAAAGACTCTTTTATTAAATGAAACGCAAAAAAGCCATCAAGCATATAAACAAAAACATCAAAACGAACTAAGTGAATGCATCTATAATGCGATTAAATAAAAAGATAGCTAGCTGAGAAGCTTATAAAATTCTTTGTGCTTCCTCAGTATTTATCCTCATTTCTCTCTCTTCTATCCGCTTCCTACTACTTCCCACTAACAAACCTTTCTACATAACCACCTGAGATTTACGAAAACCTCCATCTGGCTTATCTATACCAAAATATAACCATTTGATTCTGAAAACATAAAGATGCCAACAGCCCCATACTATACTAATTCAAAATAACGCGATCTTTCATCCATTCCCCGTGGGGTATAGCAATGTTCGGCACTCGTCGAATCCTTCTTGTTAGTGAACCAAAAAAGAAAATATGAGATCCAACAAATGGGATTCACTTCGATATACACCATATTGATATTTAAAATCGAAACTATTTATGCGTTAGAAACGACCGAGATAAACATCCAAAATACATTTAACCAAAAATTTATTAGAACGCCGAAAGTGCCATTCACGAAATCGCCGATACAACATTGCTACACTCCACCTGAAATACTAGAAATAACCCAAATAGTCTATGCATCAACTAGATTATCATTCACCCATATTTGCACTCAATTTTCCATTCAAGAAGTAATCCAACAAAAGCTGCATACACCCGAATTTCTCTGTCCTCTTTTTAACAGGCATTACTAGGTAGGGGACTCCAAGTGCGTCAACTTTTCTTTTGCAGTAAAACCTTGAAGCTTCCTATGCAGAATAAAGAATATTGTAGGGTACACGCTATTTGTGCCGAACAAATAATGGTACGGAATGTTGTATCGTTGAGCAAGAGGTGTACGTACCGTGATATACAGAAGGTTCTTGCTGCGATGCCACAACTGCACGCATTCCCAGTCGTTGACCACCCAGGTAGGCGGTGGATGATTTAATAGCGCTTTTATATAGCCTTATGAAGCTGTTGCACATTGACGTAATACTATGCTCATCGCACCAATGTTGGTATGCACACAAGCACTTCCCTAAAGTTGCTTTGCCACAAACTTTTAAGCATAATAAGAAATATTACTAGTAATACTCGTTGAGAATTTTTGCACGTTTTTCTCTTGCATTTGTGGGAATCACAAATGGGCGATGCACGTTGGAAGGAAGAGGCGATGCGATATGAGAGCGACGAGGATGACGCCATCGTTGATAGTGACATGAATGGGCAAAGGTAGAGGCACCTGCATAATTTTGCTTTTCAACTCTTGATGGGAGTCGGCGATATACGGACGATGCGAATGATCTAACCTAATTATTTTTCAAGCCGTAAAGCTGAATTTAATTAATGTTGGAGTCGGCGTGCTCCTCACAACGTCGATGAGATTGGGAGCACTAGTTGGTGCCATACGTAGTATCAGCAACAGTTTGCTGTCTGCCGGAAGATTCCAAACTAATATGGGGTGTGACGTATTTTCATTGGATCAGTACATGCATTCCAACAGTTTACTTAAATATGCAGTTATGCTAGGCAGTGTAATGCACATGTTGCTCCACCTGCATGATGCATTATTCATCGGACTATCCGTTCGAGTGAGTTAATGTATACCTCGGCCGCAGAGTACAGTCTTCCCAAAATGGGACGGTAGTGAGCAAGGAAAGCAGTCCCATAGTCTTCTACGCAAATGTCTCGCTCGCAAGGCACAGTGAGTACGGTTCTCAACTTGAGCAGGTCTCCGCGGAAGTTTGATATAGTGGCTCTGCCTGCTGAAGTCGTCACTCATACAAACATCCAAGTCGTTCATCGGGTCATTTCTGTGACGTTCGAGACCATATAAACGTGGAAGAGGATTTCAGCCCGAAAATTTCCACGTGGGGTAAAGCATTTTTCGGCGGATATATCAAGCCGCAATAACTGTAACCATCCTTCCGACGAAGCCATGTCTTAACCTAACAGCTAGGGGTCAAGTCGTTTCGTCGGCTGGTCGTAGATGGGCGCCAGTATTAGGACAAGCTGTATAAGTTTTTGAAGACATTGAGTGCGCTCTCCACTAAGTTATATGTCCTCAGGTAAATAGATTTGGAAAGTAGTCAAATAAGCCATTCACGGGACTAACGGTACGGTATCGTTAACCATTCACCAGATTAACGATACGGTATCGTTAATACAAGAGGATATGCCTTCGGGACTCATCAAGAGGCTGCGGCTGGTCTTGGCTATTCATTATGACTTCGATTTAGGCAAAGTCCTATAATGTGAATTATTCCGGACGCTGGAAACTGTAACTATGGGTACTATTACCGGGAAAACCCCCTTAAATTGTATTTTCAATTATTACCCCATTAGTCTCGCGTCGTCATTTTGCAACATGCTCGAGGTCATCGTGAGGTTTTGAATTATCTTAGAATTTCTAACATCACCAGCGATAATCAACACAGTTTCCTCAGAGGGAAGTCTACGTTGGCATAGTTCATGGTGTCCTGCCGGGACCTGTATGAACTTCTCAATAATGATTTCCGAACGCACACTCCACGATACATCCGAAATTGTTGCTGAAGCTGAAAGCTTATGGATTAGGCGGTGCTCTCTTAGCCTACTAGAATTTTTTTGTGGACCAAGTTTCAGGGAGAAATTACGGGAGCGCCTTATCTTTGCTTCATCCTAAGCTAAACTGTTTGGGATCAGTTGGGGGGAGCTTTATAGCAATCGTGATTGGATGTCAGTCAACTTTTGTTTAGTGAAGCAGTACTGATTGTCGCTGATGAAGACTGGAAGGTTGAGGTGGCTCGGAATTGATTTTATCAAGGCAGCTTTGGGCATCTTGCAAAATGATGCCATGAGGCTTATAGACGGTAATCTGAGATGCTGTTTAAGGGAGGATTTTTCGGTATTGCTACCATAGCTGCAGCCTTTCAAGCGTTGGGAAAAGCACTCAGTACGAAGCTGTGCCTGAAAATGGGACACAAAACGTAGCAAAAGCCAGCCGCAACCTCCCTGATGATTGGCGGTGTATCCTCTAGTAGCGAGGTCACGTGTGGGCTCCTATGACTGCGTTCAAATCTGTCCTGAGGGTAAACATGTGGTGCTGCGTCTGCGGACTATGAGAGGAGGGCGCCGTTGTATCACTTGAAGGCTTGCCCAAGGAGAGGCAAATTGCATCTATCTTGCATAGTCCACAGAGAATGGTTCCAAAGCAGCAGACTGACCTGATTTTAATACTCATGTGTGTAAAGAATCAACTGCAGCTTCACGGGAAAGCAAGATAGTTTTGACAGTTTTTTTGCCCATTTCTTGTACGTCATGTGGTAGTCCTTGAAGCAATTCTCGAATGCTGCCATTTTACTTTCCTCCTATCTTTCTAAAAGAAGTGTCGTTCCGAAGCAATGCGTTGAAGATATCAGTGCATTTGACCAACAAGTTCTGACAACAATCCTATTTCTTTGTAGAGGGATAGTTTTGACGGCAACATAGTTCACCAAATCAAAAAGTACACTGTGCATTTCTTCTAACCATAACCCAAAACCGCTATCGTACCACAACAAGCAACCTTTAATATGAGCTCAATTGCAATTTTCACAACCGAAGGGAATGATTGAAATGTTTATTAAAACGAGCGTCTGCACCAAGCAACAAGCCTGGCAGGCTTTTTTTGGGTGGGTATGAAGGCTGACTTTGCAAAACCATCAGTAAAGGTGACTAGGTGATATTCCGCCACAAAATCGCTGAGCATCTTCACATCACGGCTCTTCATTCGGGAAAGTGGGATATTGAGGTCATCAACAATTAGTGGAGTACAAACAGAGAGCACTAATCGGTCAAGCAATCCAAAAATTCCTTGGTCTCCTGAACATGACAGCCCAGCCACCATTGAAAAGTGACAAGCATTTGCGCAGCACGTTCCAGTTCACGTTCAGAATTCGGCGACAATATTTCAATTCCCTCAAGTAGAAAATATCTTGCCAGAATAGTGACACCACTCTTCCTTATCGAAAGACCTGAACCGAATACTTCATATCCGGAACCCACTGACATCGACGAATCGGTTATATTCCTTGATAATTACAATTCACAAAGGCCCATGATATGTGGAGCATCAAAGCATCGAAGTAATTCTGACCACGATCGATTATTTAAAACAGCAACGATTCTCTGGTCAGCTAGATTACATTCGGTGACGAAGTTTATAGTCGTTAACCCCTTTTGCATAAATTCTTTGCTCGTTGTTTGCATAGTACTCGATACTTCCGACGATTTCATAATGCATTTCAAACGTTCAAATACGAGCACTTAGTTCGCAAGCAATACACAACAACGTGCATAAGCGGTGCGTGCGTTGTGCTCATGGCCTATCAACTAGTGAACGTCATATGGCGATATGCTACAAATGTGTTAAGCGCTCGAGCACTTAACTACGCATTTAGCATATAATGCGCACAACGCATTAATGTTTTTAATTAAACAGTTATGAATGCATTCAGTACTGTTTTATTTTAGCAAATTTCTTTGGAAATTGTATTCTTTGCATTAATTTCCCATATATTACGATTCATTATTAGCCACAATATGAAAATTATAAGCTAAAGACACCGTGCCGATTCTACAGTAATACGGTGATATGTTATGAACGAGCCGAATGTTGCATTTTTTTTTCATCATCGGTCAACTTCTTACGATTAGTTTTATGTTTCTATTCAGCGAGTTACGGTTTTTGTTAGGAAGTTTTGTAGATTTAAACATTTTGGGCTAATGGCTAGTAATAGGCTAATTTCTTCGCCTTATTTTTTGCACTTTTTTTTAGTCTCTGCTGTAATAGTTTGTTGTTGTCGTCTTTGTAAACAAAGATCTTAATTGTTAGGTCAGTGTTTTTTCTTCGCTATTTTAAGCTCTGTATGAAATTGAGTTCTGCATGAAGTAGGGATATTTAGATTTGCGAGGACTTTCAAGCTCTTCAATGAGCAAGCAAGACTACTTTATTCTAAATTGTAAAATATCAATATCAATCGTTGATCACTAAACGAACCCACCGCGCCAGCAATGTACCTACTGACTTGTATATCACCTTAATGCCACTACATGTTCAGCCAGCAGCAGCAGTTCTCGACGTGTTTCTCGAACTCGAACTTTCAGTATATCTATGCTCGTCTTGAAAACATATTTTACACTGCTGTAATCGTTGACCTATTGTTATGTAGTTGGGGATGAAAGGCATCGATTGTTTGTACCAAAGTCTTACCTTGTTATCTGTTGTTTCCGATGAACAGTAGAGCATTCTATGTACACTCCATCCCCAGCAACGAAGATTCCCGAAGAAGTTTTTGACGTTACCTTCGCATGTAATTCTCCTCACATAACATTCCGCTGGTGTCACTTGACGTATAACAGAGCTTAAACATCGCATTGCACCTTGTTTGATTTGCATATTGAAATGCACTGTACACGGCGTATGCTGTCGCCGAGATCGGCGCAGAAGTGAGGCGTGTTGGGTCCCTTCGTCTGCACTGTCCTCGCTGCATTAATTTTCATTATCTCCCGCGCCTTTTTTTTTACGTGTGTGTGTTATGTTGGATCCTCACTTTCTTTTTGTTATGCATGGATTATACGTGGTCTCGGTAAAGATGGGTTAACTGCATCCCAGATAGGAATGGGTTAACTCGTTTGGCAGGGATGTGTTCAATCTATCCCCGCTACCGTTTTTAACCCAAATAGTCGATAATATTGTTCTCTTGTTATATGATGAATTGGACGGACGCCGTTCGTTATTCAGTCAGTTTTCGATTGTTCGGAATCGTTGTTTAGAGGGCGTCGATGTCTGCGGGGGGATCGTCGACAGCGGCGGGTACAGCACCTGTGCTCACAGGCGCTGATGAGAAGAGTGCCGCAGTTGCAGTATCCCCGGCGACAACTAGCAACAATCCAGGTTCCTACGAGGAGCTGCACCGAAAGTGTAGAGATGTGTTCCCGATGTGTTTCGAAGGTGCAAAGGTGATGGTACAAAAGGGACTCTCCTCGCATTTTCAGGTTATTTCCAATTATACTAACGTTTTCTCTCGGAAATTCGTGCGGTATTGTCAGGGCTGAGTCAATATGTTGCGGGCTGAAGACTTTTGAACTGGAAGTCGGCATGCGAAAAGTTATTGCATATTTACAAGTTTTTGCCTTTGATTTGTTACCTTTTAAATGTCCTCACTTGCGCTAGTTATAGGTGTCGCACACGTTAAGCATTTCTCCGGCAAACACTGGATATCGATTTGGTGCGACCTTCGTGGGCAATAAGCAAGTCGGACCAGGGGAAGCGTTCCCTGTCTTGCTTGGAGACACAGACGCTGCTGGCAATACATCCGCTACATTCCTCCATCAATTCGGCGACAGGTGGAGGCTGAAATTGCAAAGCCAGGTTCAAGGTATGACTTCATTGGTTCCTACTTTCAATCACATCGACAACAGTTGCAAATCCGGAAAAGAGAACTGTGGATTCGAATGTAGTGAAAGTGCACTATTTGGGCACTTTCGTTTTTCGTTATCCTCTTATACTTCAGTATTCCGATTGTTTTTGGCAATGCTGCGGCAAAGATTTTGCCAAGAGTCTGCAATTTATGGGAACAGTGATATATGTAAAGCACAGATAAGCACTGTTGACTTGGACCGTCCTTATTGTTGCATTTGTCGCACATGGACGCCCTTGTCATTAATCATTACTGTTGTTTTCCTGCAGAAATGCTCATTCCTTGCGGATGACTTCCTCAACGAAGCTGTGAGGAGAAACAAAGAAGTGTTTTATATTCTGTGAACGCAAATACTCTTATTTGCACGGAACGCAAGATCCACCGAAAGTTCTTCGCTCAGAGATTTCCATTTAGAAGGACATTAAATGAACTCTAGGAAGAGATTTTAAGGAGAATAGTTTGTCGGACTGGTCGTCTTTTTCACTTCCTGCAAAGGTGCGTACTTTACTAGAGGTAAGGTGAGAAATGACAACAAAATGGAAGATGCAGTCACACAAATATACAAAGTTCAGATTGTTTATCATTTTGCGATTACTTAAGGAGGCAAATTGTCGGCAGCGCAGGGTACATTGGAATATCGCGGTCGCTTAGCAACTTTGGGCCTAACTCTGGCCAATACCGACATAATTGGCGAGAGCGGCATCATCGTAACGCAGCTTCTGCGGCGTATTACCCCTCGATTAGATCTCGGAGCCGAGCTCGTCTATCAATACGGAAAACAGATACCCGGCTCACAAATTTCGGTGCTGAGCTATGCAGCCAGGTACGCCACGTCATCTTGTTCTATGCTAGCCATCTATGCTTTCCTCTTTGTCATGCCTGTCGGTGTTTTGGTTTCAACGGAACTGAGTACGTTGTTAACTTCAGTGTCAGGGTGCAAGGATCAGGTGAATACTGGTAGAAATGAAAGAAACATTAGATTGTAAATCGTTTTGGTCTTTGAAATCGGGGCTGTAATTCTTCCCCGGTTTGCTGCGATGGCTACTGATTTGACGAAAAATGCGTCCTGAAGGGTTGTGGTTGAGGGAGGTGGCGTCAGACAGCGAGTATTCGGGATTCTAGTGCCCCGCGCTTGGATAAGATAAGATAAGATCTCACAATCCATCGCTCTTCGCAAGCCTTTTAATGCGATCATTTTACCGTTGTATTCCTCACAGGAACCATCCTCTTTGTCTTCCTTAGTGTGCAAGTGCCACCCGTGGATTATGTGTCGTCTAGTTGTGCTGCGCTATATACCTCTGAATATGCGCTGTCTTCACAATCTTTGCCCCGCATCTACGTCGTGGTACTACACAGTAATAATTGTGCAGTTTATGAGGAAACATGAAGTAGTAGCCAGAGGTGCATGCCATGTTTCTCTTAGTAATGAATGTAAACAGTACTTTGCTTTCGTTGTGAAATTAATTAAAACCGCTTTGTGTCGAACTATATTTCACTTGAAATGCCGAGTTGTTCGTATTCATGGGAGGAATCGCAACTTTTTTAAATTTTCAAACACGCCAATGAAAAACCGAATTATGAGGTCTCTAGCTGGTTGTGTTAAGGATTGTTTATTTTCTTCTAAAGAAGGTAAGTTGGAAACTCTCAAAGATGTTTTCAAACAAAGGAGGTAGAGGTATTTGACAGTGCCGTACCTTTTGTACGTTTTCAAACAAAGACAGAGGTACTATTGGGATTGCTACGTTCATGTGACAATGCCGTACGTTTTGTAAAAACTCAGGAGCATTGTTGCAGAGATTATTTTGATTGCTTTTTTTAGATACAATGGTGATAATTTCACTGCTTCTGGTACGATAGGAAGCTCGGGATTACATCTTTGCTACCATCATAAGCAGGTCGAGAACCTCTCGTTTGGCGTCGAATTCGAGAGTAATTTTCGTGTTCAAGAAGCACTCACTACGTTCGCTTATCAAGTTCGTTTTATCCAACAATTTTCATAAATTTCAGCGTCTTCTCTTTTCCACTGTCATTTTTACAATGCTATCCCTTCTTGCTTCTCTGCTCCTGAAAAAAGAATCTTGAGTGCGATAGGGAAAGATACAGATGCAGCTGTGGACACAAATGCAGCTATTCTTGTATAGCAGTAGTGACTATTGTTTAAACTCCTTCGCGCCTTTTTTTTTCTGAAGAGAGAGCTTGCCGCCTAGAGTAGCTCTTTCACCTCTGCCACCTTTCCATCCCCCTTAAACATCTCTTTTTTTGCTTTACCACTTTCTTGTGTTGTGTGCTGTTATTAGTGATACGATCGTGATATTGATGTATTGTTTTGCATATGAGTGCAAGCTGGGTTGACATCTTTCTTACACAATCCCTCCGATCAAAATGCAGATCAGCTGCTCATATGTTAGCAAATATATCAACGATGTTGATGGCAATCACTGTTTGTGATGAATGACTGATGTTAATTTGTGAGTTTATTGTGATTGTTTTTTAGATTTCATCCTTTCACTTTTTTCCGTGAAAACGCTCAACATTCATTTATTATGCCAGTAAAGGATCGTATTGGTGTTTTTAGGCTGAGTTGCCGGATGAAGGTGTAACGATGCGTGCTTCGATCGATACGAATTGGACAGTGGGTGGCGTATTTGAGAAGAAGCTTAGCCAGAATCTGCCGTTTACGCTGGCCATCTCTGGTATGTTGAATCACGTCAAGGCGCAAGGCAAGTTCGGTATCGGCCTTATAATTGGCTGAAACTGCTGTAGCATCTTCGTGTGAGCTCCTGTACTGCCTTTCAACTTGCGCCTCAGTTATTTTACTCGCACCTGCAGTGGTTAAGTAGAAGATGACTCTGGAGTGGGTTCTATACTTTTAAATCGTTTCAGAGTTCTGCGAAGAGAAGCATGTTAGTAACTAAGAGATTTTTGATATCTTCATTTATATCATAAATGAGACATCATTTGAGATCGGTCACATAAATTAAGGGCAGTTGGCCGATCGTTAATGAATGTTGTGAAATGAGAGCACAAGCAGATTGAGTATAAAAATGTGAGAATTACACTATACACGTGGCGAAAGTTTCTTTATTCTATTTTGAATGCGGTGCGGATGTGCTGTTGATGAGGTAATGGCTGAATATTTTCGTTGGGCGTGTTGGAGCATTGTGATGCTAGGTTATCCTTATTTTTCGCATTAAAGTTTTCTTGATTGCGATTGTTTGTGTGTTATTTCTTTTTTTTTCTTATTTTTATGTTAGTCACTCATTGTAGAAGAAATTTATGACGTTGGATTTGTGTTTGATAGTCTTTTCGATTTCCATCGGCAAGCTACGAATGGCTGCCAATTGTTGCATTATTGTGAAACCTTGCAATCCAATTCCTACTACCATCGAACAGCTGTTGCTTTGTTAAGCATTTGATGGATTGCTCTGCAGAAGGTAAAACAATGCCTTTTCGAATATGGAAACTAGCTGCTTTGTAAAAGATTTCCCCATGGAAATGTGAGGCATCACCTGACCGCTACATGATTAGGTGTATAATGTACGATGTATAAGTGAAGGGATTACCGAACTAACTCCTCTCCAAGATCACTGCTTTACTGTGTATCCGCATTGCTCAACACGATGAACGCTGTGAAATAATCCTCAGTATCTTTTCCCACATTACTGTGGTTGAGCCGAAAGCAAACCTGTACATTGCAAATTTGCACCGCCTCTCATCGTTCGACCGATTACATTTTTGTCGAGTTATAAACGATAATTTGGTTTAATAATTGAAATTAAAAGCAATTCTTTCTTGCACCAATAGGTTTTTAAAACAATATTTCCATGTTGCATACATTTTTCCATGCATACGGCGTTTTACTCGGCTAGTGTTATCAATTTGCTTTATTATTATTTTCGTTATATCGGCTGCATAAGGTAAGAATCCCTTGTCATGTTCGAAAATTCTTTTTTTTTCTGATTAGATTTGGTATCTTTTTATTATGCCTAGGCAACTATAATCTCCCTTGTGCTTTGCTCTCCATTTCTTGTGTCTTATTTTCCTCGGTGTATTCATTGAAAAATTATCACTATTGTGCCGTTTTGGTATTCAAATGGGATAAATGATTCTGATCTCGCGATTGAGATCATTGATCTATTTGAACTATAAATTTAAGCGTTCTAGATTATGGGCTGCTGAAGTAAATAAGAGAGAAGAATCGCTTGTGGGTGTTATTTATCGGGCTTTGCATTCATCTGTAACTATTATATGCATGTGTTTACATTACGTTTATTTTTTTATATAGGATATGGAAGATTTTTATGATATTTCAAATTGTCACATTCGCATTTGCTGATCTTTTGGTAACGTCGATATGTTTTCCTCTATTCGCGTGTGTTGTTGTTTATGTTTAACTTTGGTTTCGTCTTTTTTTTTGTTTTTGTTTTTATTTTTATAGTCATAGCACATTGGTTTATTTCGGAATTCACATCCGTTGCGCCCTCCCACCCTCATAGCAGCCTTCTCGCTTTCCGGAATATTAGTGGAATATAAGATAGAACAGTGAATCTGAATTTTAGTTAGACAGGAAGCAACATCGATCAGTATTTGAATGTTTATTTGAATATTACTTTTGGTCATATTTTTATGGTAATTTTAAGTTATATGCTAAGGTACTAAAGGCTGTTCAACCTGAGTATTTCTGCAGTGTGTAGTTGGGCATCCTCGTCTAAGTGGCTTTTGCAATTCTCAATTGTGTGTTGTGATGCGCAGGGGTGCGACACAGTTGATGCCAATTTACGATGACGATTGGTATAAGTGGCTGGTTCGAATCCTTGCTAGTCGCGCTGATCCTTTGTTTTGTTAGCCGATTATTTGTTTTCTAGATTATAGTATTCACAGCTACTTGTTAATAAAGATGTTGATGGAACTAATGGCCTAGCAGTTAAATGTGTCCCATAGCGATTATTGACCGCAGTTGACCTTTAGCTTATGGGCATTATTCAGCTCGTTGTTGTTGTTGTTGCGTTTTTTGCTTCAGGCGCACCAGCGGTGCATTCTCGAGGTTTCTTCAGAAGTCACGACTAGAATAGTTTTTTTTTATATCCATTTATGATGTGTTGATGCCTGCCAAGTTCCTGTAGGCGAACGTAGGTTATTTAGTTGTAATCTTGTGAGCGCAAGAGCAGTTTGCAATGAGTGCTATTGAAAAAGCTATTTATTGATTGGGAGTGCAGGATGAATAATGTTCACTAAATCAGGGATATTAGATAATTATTTGAAAAATGTTGTATTCCAGTGTATCGGTTTATCCTGCAATCGCTGAAGCTGTACAGTTCATATGAAGGGTCTGGTGGAGATGTCTGTTGCAGTTTCTAAGTTTTCAAAGCTTTTATTGTTTGGCAACGTAGTTGATCCTACGTTGCGCGAAGATATAAATGGCGTTCTTTAAATAAACTTGGAACTCGGGAAATTCCGCTGTCGTTTCATAGACTAGAAAAGTATGTGCCAGGAAAATAACACTTAGTTAAAACCGGTGTATCCTGCACAGTGCGACCGATTGAATCTGTTGAACTGCTCCATTTTTCGGCAGCCAACTGATCCGATTGTTTGACGGGTAGGTAGTGGATTCTTGATGGCCAGAAATTCCATTGTTAAGTGACTTCCTCATTGAAGGTTGGTGTCAGAAGAATACGGCTAAACTTAAGATGTGGGACCGGTTGGCGCGTTCGGAGTTAGAAGAACGCCAAGGTGCTGCTAGGTTCGGCGTTAGAGGCACTGAAACTTAGAGGGCATCAGAAGAAGGGTGGATGCAGCCGAAATTCGACGGGCCTGAAATCACTTTCGGTGTTATAAATTTCGGCTTCCGCAGTTTTGGGGCCGTCTGAAAGGGAATTTCTCGTAGGTAATGCTGTTTGAGAGTATTGCTGGCATTCGGGGAGCTGAACGTGATTCTTGTACTCCCACTATATGAGAGACCTCGAAATATGGGAGATCCTCAAAAATCGAAGGCTTCGGAGAGTTTTTTTTCTTATGTGCCAACGCTAATTGCACCCTTCAGGAGCGTTTCATCCATGCGTGAGCAAGCGCTGTAGGATTTTGCTGTCGTTATTTTATTTATTGAATCAGTATTCGCTACAAGCTGACGACACTCACCGTCTTGCATTGTTGCATGAGACACACAAATTTAGCCATGCTTCTAAGTGAGCACTGCGACGATAGCAAATTGAGTTTTTTTTTCCACTATGTAGTGAGTTCATAAGAAGACTTCTCAGTGCATCAACGGTACAATGCCACATCACCAACAAATCACATTAATTTCTCGACGGTCAATTTGGCATTCGATTCATCAGATTCTTTCGATTCGTTGTTGTCTGATTTTTTTGGGTTTAGTTTCATTTCTTCCGTATATGTCTCCTTATACAGTAGTAATATCTGATGTAGCTTATTTGCATGGGAGTTTTCTTGTCTCTACTTGGGGCAATGCTAATTTAAGAAATGAGACTAAAATTTTTCTCGTATTGTGCAAGAAATGTTCCTTAGCGTATATTTTCTTCTGTCCCAACTCGATAACACTTAGCCACTCACCGTGTTTCAGCATTGTATGCATTCCTCTTTAAGATCGTAGCGCTCAAACCTTTATATTTGCATACCCTTTGAAGTGATTGAAAAATACTATTGCTAGGAGGTTGTTGACCTGAGATTTTTTCACATAAAAAACTAGCATTGTAAACTAGCGGTGATTCACGACTCCCCATCACTAGAATATCTATTGAAGTGGGAAAAAAAGAAGAGGCTTTTTTTAAATAAAGACCTAGTGTAAAATTTAAAAAAAAAAAACAGATTTTTTCTTCTAAGTATTTCGAGATGTTTCGTGAATGAACGTATAGGAAATCATCTTCCTTCAGGGTATGCATTTTACTCACAATTTTTTGTATTTTTGACTTCCATAGTTTTCGAGTTAAAATTACCCGACAGACAAACTAATGCGTATGCCCATAAATAAATAAAATCCGACATGGCGTTACAATAATGTGATTTGCAATTAAAAATTTGCTTAAAAGCATTAAAATACAATCGATATGAAATTAGTGAGGTAAATGTTTAAATGCCGATTTTTTTTTCTGACCACGATTCCTTTCGCGCTCTAAGCTTCTTTCGATAGTGGTTTTTGAAATGCTCGTTTATGTGCAATGCTGATACACATTGTGCATGTATTATACTTGTTAATTTTATTCGTTTAAGCAATGATTTTTCATCTTATTCATTGCTTTACGCATCCATAAAAAATACACACGATAACCCATTCGTTAGGGATATCTGTTGCACTATCCGCATAAATGCCAATATGTTATTAAAAAATTTCAATATTATCGAGAGATGCTAACGCTCGATTGCTTTAGCTGCCGATGCTGCCCATGGTTCAGAGTTGACGAAGAAATCGAATTTCTGTGCGAATTAACGACTTTATGTGGGCAGTCAATTTTTTCAGCGGAAACCTAAAAGAAATTTCGAAGTTTTGTGCTAGATTCAACCCCGTGGGATTTCAAATCCATATAAGAGAGTGCTATATGCAGTAAGTGGTTAAGCGTTCGCAGTGCTCAGTGATGGATTGATATGCACAACGCACCAAAACGATCTGCCTCATCGTCTTCATTCAGGGCAAACAACTTTTAAGGGTTTATCCATTTTCATTAGAATGCTAGCTGCATGCGTATTGTGTCAGCAAGCGTGCCGCTGATCGACGAAGCCGATAACGAGACCGGCTGCATCGAAAATAAACGCCCACTGGGGGTGCATTTTCTACTCATTTGTGTGCGTTTGGCATTGAACGTTTTCGTGTGTACTTTTTATTTACATTTACGCGTTTCTTTTAAATACACATTTGTTATATGAGGTGCGGCATTGTTTTCATATTAGCGCTTCTCACTTTTTATCCTTTTATAAGTAAATCATCCCAAGAGGATAGATTAGCTGAAGTACTCAGAGATGAAGCATGAAATAAGTGGAAATTTGCCACTTAGTCAAGTCCAATTTAAAAGAAAGTGATGCAAAAAAAACCGAAAGTTTGTTTCAAAAATTTTTTTTTGTTAACTCACAAGAGAGAGAATGAACTAAGCATCTCAGCGGAACTATAAAAAAAATTTGCATGCTGTTGTATGCAATGATTTGTGCTACTATCTATTTCTGGAAATGAATTCACCTCGAGGTTCACAGCCTCAAAAAATTCTTTAGATAATAGCCACTTTATTTTATACTTTAATCGTGGTTAAGCGGCTGCCATTTTATCTCAATTTGCAGAACTCATTTGTGCTTCAATATTGTTGTCAGTGTTTGGAGAAATTATCTTGCTATTATTGATGTAGTTGATAGACGGGACGGAGTGGATCTAAAGGAGCGAAACATACCTTCCTCCCACATCCCACTCCTTCTCTCATAAAAAATTCGATGCCCGAGACGCTTTTTCTGCCTAAGTTTGTGCAATGGTGCAGAAATTTTTAGTGGTTTCTATTCCATATGCCTCGAAAATTTCTTGAAAATGAAAATCAGCCATGGGAAGTACTTTCAAATTTTTAACCTTCCCACGGCCTTCCCACGGCTGAAGTACTTTAATATTCGTAGAAAACAATAAGCATGCTGGCTAATAAGAAATTGTACGCCTCATATATGTGTTTGATTAATTCGCTACGTTTGTACTTTCATTTGCACTGCTAATCATCGTTTAATAAAGCCTCTAGTGACTTGTGGTTGTTGAGACAGCTGGCTGCAGAGCAGTTACCTTTGCAATCTCGTTTACCGTATTGTGGCTGAAAAATGGATTGATATCTGTGAACAATAGCAATAAATAAGCTTTTTTTTTTTCAGCTGAACAAAATAGGACCCATGTACAGTAAACCTTAAATGCTTTACAACATATCACACATCAAATAGCCTTCACGTTGCGGTGAAAATTGAATAATTCAACGTGATGACGTCATAGCGGCGTTGTGTTTATGTGATTGCGGGAATGTGGACGAGCGACTAAAAGTTAAGCAAGCATGCTTTCTACCTAAACGTACGCTAGACACGTTTCTCAGCTCATCAACCCAACGGCCATTTAGATTTGCTTGCTTGAGCAGTTGACGTATTTCATTTCGTTGTAGCCATCTACTTTTGATTCAAACTCTGCTACTCATTAAGTTCTAGTCTTGACTACAATTAAATTGAATACATAGATGGTCAGCCTTCCTTTTTTGGAAGGCATTTTGAAGATCTGATTGCATTGCTCATATGGCACTGTTGTTTAAAATATATTTTTGAGTAGTGATGCTTCAGTTGTATTTGTGCTTAGCATGGTCTACGGCCTGTTGTGATTGCTGTTTTCACTTAGGGCTATCGAAGATAGCTGCCAGTGTTGGCAACACAAGCGCATCAGCTGCAAATTTGTCGTTTTTCATGCAGAAGCCGTTGCTATTCATTCCATCTTCATAAAAGCAAAATTTTCCGTGAGTTTTTGGTGAGGTGATTCCTGCCAAAGACCTTGTATTCTTAACTGTTCCTAGAAGGAATCTGCTAGATTGTTGATCTAAAATGAGGCTAGAAATATTGGAATTTTCCCAGTGAGCTATCCACTAAGAAGCAATATGCCCATATAGAAGAGGCAAGAAGACTAAGCACAAAAATGAAAAGGGTTTCCTTCCTTCGCATTCTCCACCTTGTGGTAGCAATACGTTTTCTTGCCACCTCTATGGTACTCATTTAGTCGTTATCCTCTTCTTTGATAACTTGCTTAAAGAATCATACTTCATATGTCTTGCCCGACAGTTGTTATTCTGAGCTTTTACCACTGAGTGGCCTCATTAACTAAACCAACATCTATTTATTAGCACGATAAAATATGCATCTTAAAGCTATCAAGGAGAGGAATCTGGAAATATCCTCTAGGTGATATGATCATCGAGATGCATAAGCATCCGAAGAGCATATTTCGACAAAGCAGCTAACAAATACGAGATAACTGTCAAAATTTTTTGTTGGTAGGCTGAAGAATGTGGGTAGTTGAACTGGCTCGTAACATGATGGAATATTCGGTCGCCTATAGTCCCTCTGGAATTGGTTCATTTTTAGACAGCCGACTTTCTGGTCATTGTTTGCAGCATAGCGAGAATATTTGTTCATCACTTTTGAGGAGCCCTTCAACTGACCGCATGCTTTCACTAAGTTTTATGCGCTAGCTGATGCAAGCAAACGCTGACGATTTGATTAATGATCACCAGTGGGATAGAGGCGGCGAATAAACTCACAAAGCATCTCTCAATTTTTGTTCGTCTTTCCATCTATTCTAACGATCACTAACGCTTCAACGGATTTTTGATTCTTTCTTCTGCCACCTCTACCACCATCTCTCACACCCTCCCTATCGATGCTAGATGAATCGATCTAACTGTAAACGATGAAACCTAAAATAATCGACTACCCAAAATATCATCTATTTCTTACTCATTGCTATTAGAAACTGCAGAATAGTGTATTCGACAGAAAACAAAAAAGATTCTAAGAATTCATATGGGCAAAGTTTAGCCATTTTATTAGAAGGCGGTCGGAGATTTTATGCGTTCCATTAACTCGTTTGTTGCTTAACGACTTTTGAAAATGCCACCACACATCATTGACTATCGTATCTTTTTTGTCACTCCATACAGCTTACTTCAAACGCTTTAATTTAGCCAACTAATATATGAAGTTATCTTCAATTAAGATAGGAGTCTTTATGGAGCAATTTACGATTACATTCGGAAATGTGGGAAATTTAAGAGTCCTCTTCTCTTATACAATCTAAAACGCCTCAAAATGATTGACTAATGCCTTTTTTAAATGTTATTTCTATGCTCTCTCTGCCAACGGCACAGATAATTCGTTTTTATGTCCCGTTTTATGCCATTGGCATAGGCCTTCAAAAAAAAAAAACCCTTTAAGGCGCTAGAAATTTATTGGGCCTCCCGAGAAGCGTTCGTAAACCTTCATAGTTCCGAACCTCGAACTCTAACACTACTTGTTATTATTTATTATCTTCAACGTATTTTTCATTCCAACTGCAACATCGATAATATTGGCAAGACTAAACTTTGCCTCATAGTAAATTACATAAAGCTAATTTCTATACGAAGTGAAATAAAGCCGTTGGAAGGAAAATTATGCGTACCATTCGTTGATCGACAGTCTTGCAGCAATTCTTCCCTATTAGTCTTCACTGCCGCACTTTGTGTTCTCCGCTTTTTTTTTTTTTTTTTTCATCGTACGTTGAATAAAATAAACATAACGAAAACAGTAACAGCATTAGTAGGGTTGCTGATGATTTTTGATGAAATATGAGT
Organism: Baylisascaris procyonis; assembly: GCA_037389465.1. NCBI lineage: Eukaryota > Metazoa > Nematoda > Chromadorea > Rhabditida > Ascarididae > Baylisascaris > Baylisascaris procyonis. The sequence continues at coordinate 4,235,386 of JAZARR010000078.1, read as the reverse complement.
GAAGCAGTGAGAGAAACACAATGAAAAAAATTCCCTTTTTATTTATTTATTTATTTTTTTTCTGTTACTTTGTAGAACTTAAAAACATTGAGATGGGCAAACAAGTTTTTTTGCAATGTCACCTTTAAAAGTTTATTTGCTTAGCTGTTGATGTATGCATTTAGTTTATTCATGGAATTCAACCAATCAGTCATGAGAACAATGGTCATTAAATTCAACGCTGATAATTTATTGCTTGAAATGTAGCCATGATGTAAATTTCAATTGAAATTAATGACTTATAAATTGGGTTCAGAAATTACATTTCCCTATCATTTGAGTTCAGTTCTCCACTTTGCGATATGCTCTTCAAGAAGGAAATCATCTCATTCGGAGTGCATAAGGTTCCTAGCGGAGCTTAAGCTTTAGCTTCGTAGCCGATTTTCATTACAGACATTTCTAATGTGAACAATTGAGTTTACTTGTCACAGTATGGAATAAGAAGTTTACATAGACGCTTTATGCTGAAAGCATTTAATGATGAAAACCTGGTGGACATTAAGTGGACAATCCGATTCCTTGTTTGAGAAAAGTCTTGAGCAGATGATGATCGATTCGCATTGATATACGTCGATTTTCTCAAAGATGCTATATCATAGCATCGCTTAGTAAAAATTAGAACTCGTTACAGGTGTTCAGATAAGAAGAAGTGCAGTCAAACTGGACTGGCTAAGTCGGCGTCTCTTCGCTGTCAAATACTCAGCATTGAACATCAACGGCGACTCCCCTTCTGATGAAAGCCGTCTGGTTTCACCTGCCGACGATTCACAGGCAAGCACGTTCAATTTTCAACATGCATATAGCAGCAATTTTATCATTAAAATTTATTCAATTTTAAATTTCATGGCTCCTCAAGTCATTTCACATTTTCATTCAAATATTTCACAACATTTCAAACTTCACTCGCGAATACTTTTTTATACGTTTTAGTAAATCCGCCTTGCAAAGATGCATTGTGGCAACATCGTTCTGTAGGTGCCTACGTTTGTATGTGTCTATCTGCCTGTCGGTCAAACACTCTCAATTCGGAAATCTTTGAAGTTGTAGATGCAAAATTTTGCAGATATAATACGCACCATAGGATGACCTTCCATGCAGTGGTATACCGAATTAATCTATCAACTTCGAACTGAGGCTATAATCATTTAAAGGCGATGAAAATCGCATCCATTTAATGGCAATCGAATTTCATTTAAAACCAGCCAAGTCCTAGGAAAGCGATTCATTCGTAAGGTGTCTAGAGACGATCGGATCGTTTAAAATAAGAACACACTATTCTGCAGAATCTACTTTTTTGTTAACTTGGGTATGTGGTTGATTAGTAAGACGGCAATCAAAAACACATATTACGCCAATCTTTCTGGCTTTTCTTTATTTGTTTTTTGTTCAACGATTCAAAGCGCCTTTATTAACGGTAAGGAATCGCTCAAAATTATAGTTTAAGCTTTTATGTCAATAAGCTTTTTGTGGTCTACCTAAAGAAGAGGTCGTTGCTATTTTTGGCGCATCGGTGTACGGTAACTGGATACATACTGTAGCACAGTAATAACTATTCTCTATGATAGGTGTCTTATCTGGGCAAAATTAATTTCTGAATTCATACTGCAATGGTGCAATAATGTTGTCGTTTGATGATGAAAATATTGAATGTGAAAATGAACGTTCTTCCGTCAAAAAAAAGCTAATCGTAAGATATTCATGTAAATAAACTACAGCTTGGTTGCTTGTCACTAATTACATCGCATTCACATACTTCCATCGTTGTTTTGCATCAGTGATTCGTTTCGTTTCCCTTGAAAACTGCAAATTTATTATTTTGAGTTTACTTCATTATTCTTTATTTATTTATTTATTTTTTTAATGTTTCGTCGAATTAAAATGATCACTGCAATAAGTCCACGAAACATCATCCGCTATATTTGGCAATTTGAATACGCTGCGTAGTTCGTGAATTATTTCGCTTCAAGATTCATTTCATAAAGACCTCTAACAAACAGGTAAACACTCCTGATTCAAATTTAAATATTTAAATTTCTTGGTTGCAGTTTAGAAGTCTAAAACATTTGACTATTCCATGAAACTCGACGACGGAAGGCAGGCTGGCTGCCACATGCTAAATTCGCCGACGTTGTGATCGCTTTTTCAAGCGGAAATAATCTCGCAGTTTAAACTGTTTCTTCCACCACTACGAATGTTTTCGATTGCGTACTCGTAACATTTGTTGCATAAAGAGACAGCACATCACTCGTAACGCAAATAGCAACGCAGTCGATGAATGGATCTAACGCGTTGTGCATCGCGTGCGTCACTTGTGAGTGCAGGGTTGATTGCGGGCGCTTTTTCTTCACATTTGTTAGTGGATCTATGTTGGATGTACGAGGTGATGATTAGATCGAGTTGGATTTGCTCATTGAATGAAACTCTCGAAGTGGTGGGAGAGTTGAGGTGTACAGTGGATTGTAAGCAGGTGTTTTCTCAAGAGCTAGGAGTAGAGATAGACAACGCCTTTAGAGATGTGAATAATGCATGTTTGGGGGGGGGGGAGGGTTGGGGAAATGGGAGGTGAGTAACATCCGACCCCAAACATTCAGATGTGGGCATTCTAATGGTAGGGCCAGATTTGTAAAAAGAAGGCATTTTTCAATGAGAAACTGGAAGTGGAAACGGAGGGATCGTGTAGCCGGGCCATGGATTCCCCTCTGCATGGTTTGGACAAGCTATGAGGAATCCCTGATCCTTTGGCCACGAAATGGACGAAATTTATAGCTCTGGCAGAAAAGAAAAACTGGTGACCTTTTTTAAACAAGAGTACAATTTGACTTTGTATGTAATAACTCAATGCTTAACTGTACGACAGTTGCGCCGTTTTGTTGTCACATATGCAGTTGACTCTTGCATCAGGAGATGAGTATGCTGTGGATGTTTCAGCGCTACGTAGAAGTGGAATGCCATTAGTCTTTGCGTATGAGTTTTATTCCTCTTCCTTCTTGCAGCTTGTTGAAAGATTTTTCATGTCGCCTTCATCTTCCGCTTGATTTACGTCCATATTCGCAACGTTTATTTGGTATTTTGCAATCCTGTTGACTGAGGTGGCATTTTCGATAAAAGCAAGCCTATACCGCTATGAAGTTCATTTCTTTGCGCGGAAGACAAAAGATCGAACTCTTTTTAACGCAGATTGTTGCTTCTCGCAGTTAAAAAAGCTTCAGATGGTCTCTTGTTCCTTCTTTAGATGGTCTCTTATCCCTTCTTTTTTTTACGCTTCAATTAACCTCATGTACTCGCACCTCCTACTTTGTTTCCAAGTCAGGAAAAGAGTTATATTTGAGTCGTTCGTTGCTGTAGTCTCTTTTTCCAGTTTTTATACCGTAAAAGTGCAGCGTGTAAAACATGGACGAAGCAGTTCGATTATTTCATTCCATTCTGCAATTTTGCGGATTCGCGTACTGAGAAAGAGAGGCTGTGGGCTGCGCTGCTTTGCTGCGAAAAGCAGATCTCGCAATAGTGGCATCGATTCGTGATGGAAACTGACAAACTTACGGGAGGAGACTTTTAAATACTCGAGGCAACTTCAGAGAGTGAGGGAAGGGCGCTTCCATGCAAGGAGGCCCGTATATGGAGCCACGAATCATCTTGCCCGGGAAGACCATGGATTTCCCCCCATCCCCGTGGCAAGATATTAAAGTAGGCGATATAAGCGAAGTGATACATTAGCAGGTTACCCAGATCGGGCTGCTCTAACCGACAATAAAGGTGGCAACTCTAGTATTATCACAGGTCCTCTTTTTAGTGTTTTTCTTATTAAATCCTTTGAGCCCATTTTTCGTCAATGCTAGGTGAGCGTAGAACAAAATGAAATCGAAATACAGACAGAAAGCGCTTCCTGGATTGAGAGTGGATGCAGGGGTTGGCTATTGCCTTTGCATCGATCCTAGCTGCAACTTTGGGTGCAGCGACTAGTTGATTCGTTGTGCTTAGTGATATTGATGATTATTTGTTGAAGTAACGGTATTGTTGAATCCACTGTTTGAGCGTCATCCTAAGTGCAATCAGAACAATAAGTGCCTTTCTTCGGTGAGAGGGTTTCTATGGTTAGAATATTTGTTTTAGAATGTTTATGTTTGCAACATACAAACTCATCCCCTTTGTTTATTATTCACACGTTCATGCTCTAAAAAGTGTTTTATTTGTGTTTCTTATTGCTCCAAGGCTTTCCCATCCTTGTGATACTTGCTAAACAGAGGTTATTGAAAATAGCAGACGAGTACCCTAAACTGACCAAGTGCTTTTTATGGCTAATCTTCGTTCATCATGTTATGAAGGCAAGACTTTTTCCTTTAAAACAAAATCAACAACAAAATAATCGAAGATTTTTGTCGCGATCGCTTAAATGCGCTTTCTGATCATCGGGCGATAAGCGTCGTTCTAATGCAGCCATCTTATTCTCCCACAATCGTCGTTGTTAATCGTTTAAAGAAGTGATGAAGTGGCAGAATAGTTTTTTGATATTTGAATGGGTGGTGATAATATGCGAAACGGAAGGTAACGTCAAAACCTTCAATAACTAGGGCTTTGCAATTTACTGCATATGTGTTTTTATTCTCATGTATTGGCTAGTCAAGGTCGTAAGTGTATCACAAAGGTTCGACATAGTCATCCAGAACATCGATTAATCCACACTGAGTTTTAAAGATGGATATCGTCGTAAATTAAATATGTGAGAATGAACTGGAGTATTGTTTAAGTAAGTATCGACGTTTAATCAGTGCAATGAGATAGACGTGTCGATCGGAATTAGCGACCTTCAGTATAGAGTAGATCGTGTTTATCGTGTAGACAGTGTAGTGGATCATGTAGATCTTCAGTGTAGTAGAGTGAATGTAGCCGTTAGCATTGTTTCTTTAGACGTAGGCATTCGTTGATGTAGCAGTGCATAGCGATGCATCGTCCACATTGCCACACACATCAATATGCTGGCAATAGTTCATTCATTGCTCGCGTTTACATCATACGACAACACTCGGCTATTCACGTTTGCTTTTCTTCTTATTTCAACGTTATGCTTAAAGCTTATTGTTTCTTTAATGTTTAATGAATTTTCAACTCAAATATATTTTTGTTTATTGTCCATCGAAGTAGAAAGCGTCTAGCCCAATGATGAATTGAGTATTCATTCGCTTCAAATGACAAACTTTGCCTATACAATATTTGGACTTCATTGCATAGTTTAATGCAAAGTTCACCCCAAAAACCAGGGGATTGAGCATAGAATTTCCTTTTGGTTGCTGACGTTAGATTATATAAAGTTGATTTGCATAATCATTCGATTGTTGACGCATTATAGTTATTCATGCGCTTTTTAAGTTTATGATTTGGTGGGATTGTTTAGTAGCAATCTCTGATTATCATCTGAACCATGTAATTAAAATCTCCGGTTAATTTTAAGCATATCGAAGCGCTAAGATACTTTTAGGTTTTATTATGATAGATTTTAAATCGCACCTTGCCGTTGCTTTCTGGAGGTTTAACTGTCAGCCGTGAATTTTAGTGTTCGTTCCTCAAATTGCTTCACGATGGCCATGTGCTTTATTTGAATGGTGGACTAATGTCGGTTTTTTCCGGTTTAGAAAGCGACTGTTGAAAAGGTTGAACATCAAAAGAAGGACGATTTTATTTGCGGTTCGAAATTTCTGAGTGCATGAGTGAGAATTGATCTGAAGAGCGCTTTTTTTCCGGTTCTCTTTGTTTGATTCGTTTAGCAAAAATATTACGAGTGGTAAATATTTCTTTTTTCGAGGGCCAGGAATTACAGAAACAACTCGTTTTAAGAGTACGATGTTGCTATTAAACAAGGAAAAAGGAATTACCTTCTTTAAACAACATTTTGAAAAGGATTATGAAAGAGACATCCTGCAAAAAGGTAACACTTCAGCGGGGAACAAAAAAAAGGATGAATACTACCTTACTGCATCGTATACAATAAGGTGATATTACTTCATGACTTTTACCATACTTCATGAATATCACTTTATTGCATCGCATACATCTTATTGCGTTTTCAAGGTAGACACTTCTAAATGCAATGCTTTAACGGCATTCGTAAATTGCACACATCACGAGCCGTTCTAGGTGTGCTAACATTACTTTCTTTTTTTCTCTTCCGCTTTTGCATGTTCTTTTCTCTGTTTAACTCTCTGTATTCTCTTTGCTGTGTAAAATTATAGCGTTGCTGTAGAGTGAGTACAATTGTTGAAATGCGCACGAAAGGGCATTCAGTTGAAACGTTTGTATGAGACGGTGTGCGAAAGTGAACCAACCGGGTTGCCTTAAAAGAGTTGAGTGGAGAGAGATTTATGCGTTCTTGAGGTTGGCTGTCTTTGATTGTTTCAACGTTTCGCTGAGATACGTGAGCAGGTCTCTCTTGTCACTCTCCCCACAACATTGATCTTTTTTAGCCGGTATTAATGTGGATTCTGATTGTCGCTGTTACTTTACTTACATATCATCCATTATGAGGCAAGTGAGTTGTAATATTGATGGGTTGTTGTGCTTTTGAGAGAGGAATTTTGTGACAGCTGCGTGCATGAGATAGAAGATCAGGTGAACAACGGGCAAAGACCCAGTTTTATCCGTATCCTGGATAATTTTTGCGCTAGGAACTTATAAGCTAGAGGATCGTCTATTATTTCGGGTAAAAGAATTAATATATAATGGTGTTCATATTGCAGAAATCTATAAGAGGTTTTTTTTGAATTCGTGTTTGTTTCACCGACTGTTATCTTTAGGGACAGAATTTTCAGAATTGTTTTTTTTTTTGTTTGAATCCAGAGCACATCCAACTAAATTCGTGTACTTATGGGGTTGAGTCGTAAAACACTTTCGCATAGAGTTCTAAGAAAAACGCTTGTTTATGGGTCGAATTTCGTAAGTTGCGTTGTATTTGATTGCTTGATCGGAGAGCGGTCGATGCTGTCATAGACGGTAGTTGAGTTAGGAGATTCTCGCATATGCGGCAGTCGTCTATTACTCGAGGGCATGGCTTAGTGTTTAACCGTTTATGGATTGAAATGCGAAACAAAATGAGGCGGATTTTTTCCTTATCGGTGATGCTTCACATTAAGGTTAAAAAAATGATAGCGCACATCAACGTGCGTCCTGTTCGTCTTATAAGATTGGAATTTTTCTGCTTAGATGTGAATGCATAATTGCATTGATATAAATAAATCACTTTATTAGAAATAAGCTTGCTAAATCATTTGAAAGAAATCTTTTTAAATGCAAAAAAATGGTCGATGCGAAGAAAAAAAAAATGATTTGTTTACTAATAATCGAAAAGAAATCTTTAAGTGCCACCTATATTAGAATAAGAATTAAGAAAAAGATTCATCAAAAAATAGTTGCTATTTTATTTTGCTCTTATGTTTTCAAAAGTAGCGACTTGAAACTTCAATAGACTTATTCCATCGTCACCTATCGGCGGCCTATGCGGCATTAAAAAGCCTACCAATTTGCCTATGCAATTCTACATCATCTGCAAATGATATTCGCATTTTCCAGCGTGTTTCGTTCCTTTTCACGGATGCATCCCATGCTGCTTATCGCAATTGCCGTAAATCTCTGCCATTTATTCTAACGTTTGTATATGTGGATATATGTTTGTGTATTGTTATTGTCGTTATGCTTACTTGTTTGTTTGTGTGTGTACTGTGTGCGAGTTATGAAGTTTTCGAACTTTTGTCTTCCACAACGTATATTTCTTAGATCGTTATCAAATCTATCGGAATCGGCGCTTTAGGCTTCCACTTACGTCAAATATGATATGTGAAGTTCTTAAATGGCTTTCACATGGAAATTTCTTTCCACTCACCTTTCACATGGGAAGAAGTCTGTGTTGATACATCTTTGCAGTTGTGTTGATTTGCTTTTTGATTAGAACGTCAACGATTTAAGGTGCATAGCAAGGCCCCAGATAGGTCATTTTAGCTGGTTTTGGTGCGAAAAAACTTGTCAACTTCGACTGCAATGTTAATGTTCAGCTGTATGGAGAGTGCCTCCCTTATCTAACTTTTGATTTCCATTTCGCTTTTCTTCGTGCGCTTTTTTTCGGTTAGCTCCTCACCGTTATCTTAGAGTGCTCTTTAATGTTATTGGCTGAGATAGCACCGCTTCTACCTGGGATTGACCGACGTAGCATATGTTGACTTACTTGCTCTTATTTTAAGGAAGTTCGAAATTATTGCCTCATTAAATTCGCCAAAATTTATAGCTGATCAAATTTTGTTGGAAAATAAAGTGAAGGCAGGAAAAATCGACATTTTTGGGTGGTTTTCTGATCGATGAAATTTAACATTCTTTGTACCGCTCTTTAGCGTTCAAAAACGACTTCATGAAAGAATAGAAATTTTGCATTTCAAATAAGTGATGCAGCGAGGGTTGTCCATCTAGCAACTGCACACTTCCTTATTTCTAGCAGTTCGCTTGCATACGAGACCATCCATTTTGAGTACATTTGCCGTTTTCTTGCTTGTTTTTGTTTATTTCCGTTCTGGAAATTTGCGTTTGCACCTATTAAACACCTGATATGATAAGTTTATATCGTAAGTTTATCATACAATTCATTTACTGTTTCCTAGTTTATCATATCAGAGCGCGTTTTAACGATAGCTTTACGACTTATTATTTGTACGGATAGGCGATCGTCTATTAGTGATATTTTTTCGCACTAATCGACAAAAATTTGCACTATAGCGATGTTGTGCTTTAACATTGCAGCTAATGTTTTTACCAACAATTTTAGTGCATAGATATGCAACCTTTCCAGAAATCCGATGAAAAAAACATTTTCGTTTGTGATGTGGAGATTTGTTTAGGAATTTGAAATCGTTTGATGATGAGAGGAACTTCTCTCTTTTCATCCAAAATATCATCACTAATTGTGAGTGACAGATTATTTTTCGACATTTTTTCTTTATGTTGCAAAAATAAAAACCGGTAGAGTTGTTTATGATATGGGAAGATGAACTTCTGGGAATGGAGGACCCTGCTGTTTTGCTGAATATTAAAAAAAAAGATGATTTTTGAGAAAATATTGATAAAATAGGAGGTGACATACAGCGTTTTTGCGTGCATATAAAGTGTATTGGAGATACTGCAATGTTTAGGACTTGATAAACATTATAGAATTAAATTGTAGTTCGTAATTTAATCAGATCGGGGGCACTAATGAGATTTGACCATTCATACAAGCATCGTAAATATTTCTTGTAGTGATAATTTTTGCGATGAATTGTTAGAGGGATGCGCTCGTTGATGAACTTCTCTGAGTTGCCGTTTACATTTAAGCGGATTGGGCGAGTAGGTTTTTTTATTTTATTGGCTTTTATTATGGTCGTTGTCATTAGCGCGATGCTCGAAGCGTTCTAGGCAACAAAATTTGATAACGAAATAACTTAGGGGAAGCTTATGAAAAGCTCTCGAAGCGGTTTTCCTACTGCTTTCTATTGTGCCACTCTAGCATGGCTATTTATCGGTTGAGCGTTGTCTGCTTGAAATGCAGCAATAAAAAGAGCTGTTTGATTGTTTCATCGTAGATCATATTTAGTTACTCGTCCACTTTGTTTGTTGTTGTATAAATATAATCGCAATGTTTCGCTCGTATATCTACGTATCGAAAGAAGTGATGTTGAAGTGAGTGCAGAAGAAAGCTTATATCATTGAAGTGGGGTGCGGTGAATAGGATAACGTCGTTTGTGTTCTGAGGCGTATTGAGGCTTTGTACAGCTCATTACTAGTCGACGTGCTTTGTCTAGGGTTGATTTATTGCCTTAGTGTGTCCAGCTGTTGATCGCAATCTTGTGAAGTAGTACCGGCTGTTCCTTGTTGTATTTATTCCCGAATTTGGCTTCAATTCCTCTAGCAAATGTTTCCTGCATTCCTCTAGCATCATTTCCTCACCTTATCTCATCTTCGTCATCAAGCTTGCAATAAATTGTTGTGGCGGATTCGACTATTCGCTTGTGTAGCTAATGGATGTCCACGGCTGTGTCATTTGCTAATGTGAAAAAGATTTGTAGAATCGCATTTTTCTTCCTATAATCAGTAATTGATTTGGGAGAGGGAGGGTGGGGAACACTTCGTCTTTCCATCCACTCAAAAACCGGAGGCGCATAGCTACATCTCAACCTTAGCTTCGGCATCATGACATTGAGCATTGCCTAATACATGAAAAATGACATCGAACTCTTAACCTATATAGCCCTTAATAAGTGAAATATCCTTTGACAGAATGCACAAAGCGCTATTGAATAGCCTCAATAAGTTGATCTCGGAACTGCTCTATGCATATCCATATATAATAATTGGGAGTACGTATTCCTAATTGTTGTATATTGAGAAAATAATAGTGAGTGACATCGGATGTTGTTCGCAACGTTCTATATGAGTGTGATGCATTTCAAACAATGCTTTTGTGCTAAAGAAAATTATTGATGCAATATTAACATTGATTGCATACGAGAGCGTTTATTATTGAGCTTTAATGTGTTTTTATATTTTGCACACTCATCCAACCTTTTTGTTTCCTTCTTCACTCCATTCGTAGTGCATTATTATTCGGAGCTTCCGTTGTTTGTTTGTTTGTTTGTTTTGACGTTTCATTTCCTTTCCTCATAAATTACATCTTTATAGATGTTATAAAGATAACTTTGTTCTAGAGGCATGATAGACTTTTTATAAAAATATTTATAATTATTTTAAAATGAGATATGCCGGATGCAATGAATGAATATTGCTTTTTCTCTCTTAAAATTAGGCTGACAATTTTCTTGCGTTGTTTTTTCTTCTTTGCTTGTTTTTTTTTTTTTGCCATTTATTGGTCTTGCAAAGAGAGAAACGAACACAGAAAAGCAATCTTATTCATTGAAAATGAGCATTCATGCAGATTGATTTAAAGATAATGTGACAAATCGAAAACAATTTTTCATCTTTTTTTCCGATAGGTTAACGTTCATTTTAGAAAATTCCAGTTAATTTTATCCGTAATTTCTGGTTTTTTGCTCGTGTAAGGCTGCAATCGTCATGAAGTTTCTATTGGATATGGCTTCTGCGCACTAGAAGATAAGAAAATAAACGATAAATTAGCGCTATATTTGCTAGTCACTTAGAGGTTTTTGCTTGAGAAATTCCTCTCGCAGCAAGAAGGAAGCTAGCTCATTGGCAGTGAGTGAGATGAACGGAAATTGCAAATTTTATTGAAAGACGATGATATATTTCAAGTAATGGTTACTAATGAGTGGACGATTCGTATATGGATTGCAATCCCTTCTACTATTCTTTTGGAACGTTATTTTCGAACTTTTTTTTTTTTTAAATTAATGTGTTTGAAAGAGTGAATTGAAAATGCGATTAATATTTTCAATTTCTTATGGAGAAGACAATTTCTTGGAAAATCTTTTGCATTTCTTTTATCTTTTCTGATTCATGTTTCAATGTGAAATATTGACATATATGACAACAACAAAAAAAAAAAAAAGATTCTTTCGGCGAACGGCACACTTTACAGCACTGGTTGTGAGTCGTTGATTAGTGCTACCCATCTGTAGGCCCAGCATGCGGCATGTGCACAGCGTGGCTAGCAATGGACACTCATAGGTAGTGATGAATAATGCCGCAAAATTAGTGATAAGGTGTTTTTTGATCACTTTCGCTGTTCTCAAAGAGCATTCCCAATGTGTTCTTCATAGCTGACAGTTTACGACATTCAAACTGAATAGAGATAAAAGGAAAGCAATATTCGAACGGGGTGAAACTCTTGCCGCATAAGTTGCATTTACTTTCAACTGTATTCGATTATTTCTTTTTTTAGACGCTTCATTGCGTTCTTTTATTGTATTTTGCACTCTTCATTGTGTTCTTTCATTCTTTATTCTACCTATCATATTCATTTGTTTCTTTAGTTTTTCATTGCTTCAGGTTTATTGCATTCTTTATAATGTTTTAGGTGGCACTCATGTTAGTAGTCTAATGTTGCTTTTAGTGGAAGATTCAATGCCACCATTTGTCGTTTAGACATCAGATGGCAGATTTTCTCTTCCTTTTTCCCCCCATCTTATTTAGGTTCCGTTCTTCAACTGAAATACACTTCACATTTCGTTAGCTGTCGTTTATTCGTTGTCTTTTTTCCGGTTCCTAGCGTCACCTTAAATTTGCTTTGCGCATCTCATTTTATCTTGCCTTAAATTTGCTTTTTTTTTTGTCTTCGTTGAAAGTGCCATTATTCCCGTTAATGAAATTAGAGAGTGAAGGGCAATTCAAATAACGTTATTCATGATTGCAGGAAGGTACGTTCGCGATGGGCCATCGTTTGTCGTCACAGGCGCAAGGCGACAATCCCGCATTTGATGGTAAGTAGGCACTTGGAAATTCCTTTTTTTCACTACTATTTTTGGCTATAAAATTTATGAGTGATATTAATATTGCTGCGCTCAACATTGCACGAATTATTCTCGTAAAAGTTTTACCAATTTATGCGCGATCATGAGCAATATTAGTGAACTTAATGTTCATTCAACAAATCATTTATGCCAAATATAAACGTATACACTTATATCTTAAGCAATTATAGAGCTCCGAGAAACGATTTTTAGAGGCATTCTTTCATAGTGCACTCATCTTTTGCTTTGTTTTATTTTTATGGCGTTTGCCTGATTTCAGTTATTATCATTAATCCTGTAGGTAGTTAACGGCCACTAAATAGACGACGGTAATGTTATCGTCCTCGTGATGCACCCACCAATCATCGGCCCCATTACATTACAATGCTTTTCCAATCCCATTATTTATATTCTTTGCGGTTATGTGATCAGTGGTGCATCATATAGAAGTTTTATTTCAAATTGATGTTGCATTTAAGTTTTCGTTCGATTTTCGTTTCTAATTTATCAAATTCTATTTCGATATATTCATGGTGCAACATTTCGATGTAAATTTTCACTGTTACGTTGAGACTTCCAATTATAATGGATGCATCCTTGCATATGTTCCATTTTCCACGCACCTTTGCCTTTCTTGGTCGTATTAATTTGCCAAATGGATTTTAGATTTGTCAAAATAGGTGCGCACTTACTAGTGATATCTTTGTTAATTGTAATCAACTTTTCTGAATGTGTTGATTCTTTTATCGAATATTTTTATATGAGATTTGAAAGTTTTTTCTAGTTTTGAATATATTATTGCGCTAATAAGATAAATTTCTGACATATGCATGACCTATCGTTTTAATCTTAGTACCCATTTTATCGAGTTTAATATACCTCATACCCTAATTATACTCATTGAGTTCCCGCTTACTTTTTTCAATATTGTGAAGATTACACCACCTTTTTTTCATTTAAGCTTGACCGAACACATTTTTTTTTTTACATCGGTGACAGATTTTATTTGCACGTAGATTTCATATCCACTTTTATGTATCCTTCATCATATTATTTCTTTATCCACTTAATTTATCCTTCTTCCTTCTTCAGCATTACATATTATTGCTGCAGCTCTACAATATTTTTCTTTCATTTGTTTTCGATTGCATTGCTGCAGGGTTTTCGCCCTTCGTATAGAGATATTCTTGTTTTTTGCTCTAAGGCAAGATTATTTCTGTTGTGGGGTGAAGTGCTTGCCGTTATAAGATAAGATTAGCCCGATAGGTGTGTGTTCTGTGTGAATGCGGCATTAACGGGAATAGTTTTATTATCTAGCAGTTTGCTTTGAAATGTGGAAAAATGCAACACAAATTGATGAATGTTGCCGAACGCCCTTCAAATAAATGAATACACACTCTCATCGGCGGGCGTTTATCCTCTCGAGACTAATGCACTGAGCTATGCTTTTAGCTTTCTTCTCACTCACTATCCCATATATCCGACCCATTTCATTTTCGTTTGGTTGCTACTGCTTAAGTTGTGCTGGCAAACGAAAATCTTCAAAAAAATGAGCGTAATACGAGATTCTGCGGGTGAATTATCCACCAGTCTAAAAGAGCGACCTAGAAAGTGCTCACCGAGTTAACGGAAATGGAATTGAGAGAAAAATCGAAGGTTTCAGAGCAGTAAGTAGCTGTTATATTCTATATTTTGTTTTTGTTAAGCGGATGCATTTTTAGGTGTCAGCAAGAGAGTGCACTATCCACTTATCTGGGGATATTGCCGTTTCCATTTATAGCTTTATTTCCACTCTTCACTATGAAATTAATAAATCATGAGATCATTTCGATCGTATTAATAAACTGTTTAAATTTTCCTTAACTGAGTCCCATCTTGTAGTGTGTACATGCTGTGGGGAATTTGGGGAATTGTTGAACAAATCGCTTTTAAAGCTTTGGGTTTTTCTCATTTCTTTTTTTTAAGCAATAAAATATTTTACCGACCATATTTTCCATTGTCCGGCATTCGCCTTTTTATTGTGAAAATGTGAGTTAATTGCTCATCGTATTTCTGTTCCTGAGGGAAGAGTGTTGCGATTAAGCTAATTGGCAAACTCTAAATGATGTGAATACTGATCGTTCTTGTTGCATATTGTTAAGTTTGCACGTCTTTCACCATCGATTAAGAGGGTTTCGATGGAAAGTGCTGCTGTGTTGCGCAGTAGAGGGAGAGGAAGGGTGGTGGAATATTCTGAATAAGCTCATTTTGGCGACGTTTTCAACGTTGTCAGTGTTAAGCTATTTGACGCTCAACTGTTCATCGCTAACCCTCAATGAGTGATCCGAATTTCCGTCTTCTTAATCCCATCGTAATCCAGAGGCTATTCCAATGTTGCAATGCGATGGTTTAAAATTTAGGGAATTTGGGAAGCAAGCTTTTTCCTCATTGATAGCTGTAGAATTCTTTATTGTTGCACTGGCACATCGAAGCTCTCTTCAGTTTATAGTCAACTTGACTTGTGCTATGTTTTACTTGTCTAGAAAGGGATGAGAAGTTTATCTCGAATAAGATTTGTCACCCAGGTAACGTAATTATGCTGCTTAGATGCGTTTCGAAGCAAGCGAATCTCATTTAGTGGATGAGTTGCAATAAACTCTATGAAATTAATAACAATGAAATCTTTCGGCCATTGATGTTTTAATTGTCGTCATTTTATCGCTTTATGTTTTAACGCTTTCAAATTTCCATCTTTCTTTTCTCTTCCACTCTTATCTGAAAATGAAGATACCTTCATTATCATCTAGACTCTAGACTTACAAAAACTGCCACTAGAGAACATAGTTTTCGATATAGAAGCAATATTGTGGCTTATTTGTCGCAGTAAAATAAATGGGGCTAAACAACTCTAGTACATGGTTTTCATGCCTACTACTATTGCATATGAACGGGAAGAGGGGGAGGAATATCCGCCCTCGACTTTTTTTTCGAGATTATGACTGGTGATTCTTTAAGCATGCTTTAACCCTCTGCCCCTTCCCTTCATCCTTGTCCTTTCTCTTTTTTGCATTCATTATTAAGATGTATCAAGCTTTTCAACATGCTAATTTGTTTCTTTTAAGTACTTTATATCGTTTTCTAGCCGGTGTCAAACTGTAATGTCTCGCTATGCACTATGGAATCAG
Organism: Baylisascaris procyonis; assembly: GCA_037389465.1. Classification (NCBI taxonomy): domain Eukaryota; kingdom Metazoa; phylum Nematoda; class Chromadorea; order Rhabditida; family Ascarididae; genus Baylisascaris; species Baylisascaris procyonis. Next base: position 4,219,752 of record JAZARR010000078.1, on the reverse strand, counting down.
ATTTGTGCCAATAGGTATTCCTCGCTTGAGAATCTCTTCACAGTTTTATTTCTGTTTATTTTCGTTGTGCTCACTTCACTTAGCCTCCTCCTCCCCCTTCGCTTCCTATCTCATTCCCAACATCCCTATTCCATCCACCTATTTATTTTCGTATAAATCATGAAATGAATTCATATGGAATGTTGAGATACCAATTATGTCCCAAAAATGTGCTGTTTGGCACGCGTAAACGCGTGCAGCGAGTTTAATGGCAAAATGGAGGCGTGTTGATCTGACTGGCTTTTAGCAAGAGCGAGTCTCATTAGAGGCGAGTGAGCCACTCTTGTTCTTCCTTTTTTTGCTATTTCCACTTTCTGAGTAAGAGAATTTAGTGTATTGCATTGTGGAAATGCGGCCTCGTTAGGGCTAAAGTTTGTTAGTGGATTGGAGACGAGAGTTGATGAAATCCGAACATACATTCCCAATCATGCGTCCTTTCACTCATAAGTTGCACTTGTGAGCGTCATATAACCAATCGCCTGCCGATGCATATTGGTTTGGCTATGGTGTTTGCATGCTGTGGCATGCTTCATCATTCGGTATCCGACAATTCGCATTGCACTACTTTGCCCTTGTTCTCTTTTTATTTCCATCTATTTTCGCTTCCCTTCCCCCTCCACCCTCCCCCCTCCCCTCTCCCCCATCCCACCACTAATTTGCCTCGTCCTTTCCTTAAGAGAAATGCGAATTGCATAGTCGCGTTTAGCTTACTTAAAGAAATTGTTGTGAATGCATTTTTGCATTTATTCCGTTTATATTATTAAAATTATATTACTATTTTTTTAGTTATGATATTATATTACAATGATATTACGTTATGTTATTCGTATATTTAGCGGCTGTTTACTTTCGATAACATTAGCGTTGTCTTCCTCTCTTTTCTTCATTGCATTGTTTCAAAATGAACCTCGCTCCCCCCACCCATCTCCATCATTGGTGTTTGTTTCTATTATTTTATTTATCCGACAGATGACACCTGAAATGATGCAAGTATCCATCTCACTATTCATCTGCTTCCACTTGTGGAACATCATTAAATATGTCGATCTTAACTATCTGGAGGCACTTATTATGCATGCTAGCATGAATGCGTGAATTTTATGTTTTTTTGTTTAATATTTTTATGTTGATGTTGCATTAGAAGTGTTCCTTTTACAATTGATATATGCAATCGTTTTGCATCCTTTAACTATCTCACTGATGCCACCGACAAGTTGTTTTGCTCACTATTTTCAAAAAATCTCTATTGCTTGGCTTCCTTTTTTCACCTTGCACTTGTAGAATGCTTATATCTGCAGCGGACACATAGCACCATTGCAATGTCCTTCTCACAATGCGATCCGACACAGTTGATGTGCACTTTTATAATGGACCATCTGTGCAACACTTTTATGAAATACACCTCTCCCTTCATGTGTAACGTTTGCATTGCACAAACTAATCATCTGTGATAGCTTTTTGCATAGATAATTTTTAGTTTTTTTTTTTCTCTCTAGCTGCCTGATGACATTCGTTTTGCCTGCCAAAGAAAGTTTTAGTTTATTTGGGCTAATTATGTGTTCTTACAGATATTTTTCATAGATCATCTAGTGGCAAATCTACTTTGCTTTTCAGTTTATTCGACGACGTTTGTTGAGGAATTTTTCATCCTCGGTGAAAGGATTTAAAGAAAAAAGAGAAAAAGAGAGTTTAGAAAAATCTTCGGCAAAGTCGTTTAAAATTGAGTGAGTCATACTGAGCATTAGGGAGTTTGGGAGCATGACAATGCATTCCATTCACGGTATATATACGTGATAGAAATTCATCAAATATTTTTAGTGTCTCGGTCAATTTTATATTTGTTTAATCAGTTGAATAGGTGAAATCAATTTCGGATTATCGTGCTGATCTTTTTTTTTTTTTGCAAACCACTGATTTCAGGATTTATTAAAAATAAGAAGTCCTTTAAATGTTATCTTCAGAAAACAATCGTTTTTTTTTTTCTTTTGTAAAAGATATCGACATTGATTTATTGCTATCTACACTGTTAAGTGGATGATGTGGGGCGGAACAAAAAATAGCTTTTAAGTTAAAGGCAGCGAACATTTTCCAAGACGGATCTCAGTACCACACAACATATATTCACTTGTCGTTCTCTCGAATTTTCTCTCTTTTCTCACTTAGATGTGCCGTGTTTCTTTCACAAAAGTGTATCGATGATGCTTTGCACAAATGGTGGAGTTCAATTTAGTTGTTTGACAGTCTTTTGCGGAGTTAAATATAGGACGTGCTTATATATCGTATTCTTTGAATGTATACAATGATTGATTTGCATCTGATATTAAGAGATAGTTTTTGGCTTTTTTTTCGCAATTTGATATGTATTTTTAGAAGGGAGTAGCATGCAAGCATCTCCACGCATCTGCAGATGTTCTCGTCTAATCTCGACGTTAATTTATTTGCTGTGTTTGTTGTGGGCGTTCGTTTTCGAGCTTTGACTTCTTGTACTGAAAAAATGAGAGAGGGGATGATGAGGCGTTTACCAAGTGCTTGAATTCGATGCCTAATTAGCCATGTTATCCTGTGTGTACAAAGTGGCTCAAATATGAGACTGTTCAGAATCACTTTGTTGTTAGTGATGTCAAGAACGACCAACTTAAGCATCCTTCTATGTCACTCGAAATTGCGGCAACATGAAATACTTGATTCATCTTTTATGATCGTAGAAATATAATAAGACGATAAAATTCAAAAGTTTTATTCTCAATGGAGATTACTATTGAATTTGTTTACTGTTTCACAATTGTTTTGCGATTTTTACTTGATATTGGCATGAATTATTTCCCTCGAGCAGCAATTTATTTTACTTGAATGACAAGGTGGGATATCTGCTGGACGGTATCAATGAAGGTACTCTAGTTATGCGCATTCCTTCTTTATGGTGTCTTGTAGACTGCAAATCAACATATCTGACAGAAAGTAAATGCGATGATGGTTTTTAGTATCTCCAATCGATGGGTCACCATGGACAGATTACGAATCATACGGTGACGCGATAGCAGTCTCAGCTACACGGCAACCGGTCCCACGTCTTAGCGCAAATTCATCATTAGCAGGCGGCAGCAGCAGTAATTCAACGAACACGGGTTATCGCCAAGGCGGAGTCGCTGTACAACGTTTGCGAGATACGCACAATACGAACTTGGCGGGGGCTTCGAATGGGATTTTTGTCACAGACAGAGGGGTGCATCACAACGAATCGAGGAGAACATCTGGTGCACATAGGAACGCACTTACCACAGGCACACAGCTAACGCATCGAAACCGAAACGCGCCCACCGTAGCCACGCAGGAGAACAATACGCACAGGGCGGCGAGGAGCAGGTCGCCAGCGAATCCTCTTGTAAGCATTGATATCATTTCCCTTGTAATTACTGTGGCGACACCTTAGAGTAGAAGAATTGTTTGCAGATGCTGCAGAATTTGAAGAGATAGCCAAGTGATGTGTTGTATATCGAAAAAGGCGGATAGACTCGGTCACTAAGGACGAGAACATAGATGAGCAATTGTGGAGTTGTGCAACGGTGTGTTAGCAAAGCTCATTCCAGGAAGTTATTGATGAGCTTTTGATAACAAAAAAGTCATCGGCATTCACGCTAATAATTTTGTTGAACGTAATATGCTTATCACTTATTTTCGTGCCAAAGAATCACTTTTCGTTTGGCAGTCACAGCGATAGAAGCGCTAAAAGTGCAAAACGATTTTGCCTGTGTTACCGCCAATTCCCATTGCCGACAGGTATTTGCGTGCGTGTTCGTGTGTGCACATTCGTATGTGTGGATATGCGCGTATCTTTATATATTTGTATGTGCGTGTCAGCTGCTCCGACTCTATTTCTTGACCTGTTGTGATGGGTATGGGTGCATTTCATTCATTTTAGGTCGAAAAGAGTCTTCTTTGGTTCCGACTTTTCCAGAATGATGTGACTCCCCCTGCTTGCAATAAAAAAATAGCTTCACATAAACAGTGATATGCCTTGGTTTATAGCAGATGAAGGATGGACTCTTTGGAATGTTTTATTCATAAGAACAAGTGCAACCCATATTTTTGGCCGAATGTCCATGCTTAGGAAATAGACCTAACTACCTCGTGGCGTTTTACTTGGCGGCTGAAATTTGATTACCGTGTAGTACCGATACATAATACATACTCCTTTCTTTCCGTTTAACCTCAAGGATTCTTTTTAGCTCACTGAGGTAGATGATCATCGAATGCTTTGGCAATCCTGGCAAATAAATATCGTCACCCGTCTAGAGGTTGACCTGCTGTGGAATTTCTGCAATCTAGGCCAAATTTATGAAATCAAAGAGTATCATCTAGAAATGCAGCGTATAAGCATTTCCGACCTTCTTGATTACGGCTATTTGAAAGCCTGTTTAGTTTGTGGAGTCATTTAGTCATGTAATCACAGAATATCAACATTGTTGAGTAAGGTCACCACTAATTTGTTGTTTGCGTACTTTCAAGTGAAAATATATTCATAGAAAAAATGCTGCAGGAAAGATTTTAACACCAAAAGGTTTTTTTTTTTTGTCTAACGTCATCCGTACATCCGTTGCCCAGCTGAAAACGCAACCAAGTTGAGTATCGGGAGATGACAAGATTATCTATGAGAGGTGGCAATACCACCAGAAGTGATTTCAGTGCATAGTTAGTTGAATCTTCTAGAAAGTTCAGGATGCATTGACAATGTTGAAAATGACGATTGCACGCAGCTTGAGTCGACCATCGTCGACTTGACAAGGTTGCCATTATTGTTTTGTTTTGTAGGGAAGCGGTTTAGAAGACATGTGGAGACCTAGTCGATTGGATGTGATTTTAACCTCACCGGCACCTGATAGAGCTACTATGGAAGCTAATGCATGGAACCCGGATGACCGCTCGCTGAATATTTTCGTCAAAGATGATGACCGCCTAACATTCCACAGACATCCAGTCGCGCAATCAACAGACTGCATACGCGGGAAGGTACTTTGCCATATCTGTCTTTCTTTTTTCTTTTGCTACGGTTCTTTGAAATCCTATGTGGTGAGCATCTGGAGAGCTCTGTAAGATGATCTAAATCGAAGGAAACTGCATACGGTTTTTTCTGCCGTTTAAGTTTTATCCGTTCCAAATCCCTCTTATTAGCTGGCCCCATGTTCACCATCTTTTCTGGCACCGTGGATTCGAGTTCGATGGCCATAGTTTCTCCTTGATGATTCTAAGCCATCAAGCCTAAGGCATAAAAATATTAAGGAAACCAGATATTTCTTGGAACCTTCCGTACTTTAAGAGCACGGTTATTAACTGTAGGATTCTTTTCTTGGCAACGTAGGCGGAGCGAAGCCATTCAGCAAGATGTAGTAGTTGTTTGGTAGTTCTCTGCCTTGAAGCAAGAAATGGTTCCATCGAGACGAATTGTGTCGGAGCAAATATTTGCAGTGGCATTTTGACCTTTCACCGTGCTTACCTTTTGTATGTTTAATTTCAAAACCTTCTAGTCCACCGTTTGCCACCTTTGTCAAACTTATTAACAATTGAGATGTGACTGCTTGTAATGTTAAGGTGTTAATTGCGCAGGAAATCTGCAGAGTTTGAAAAGCGGTAACCGGCTAGCCAGATGCAGTGGTCGGTACTCCGAAAGAGGATGGCGTTTTCTAAACGAGGTTACCTGAAATGAGATATTAATGCTTAAAAGACCCTGAGCGAATGATATGTTGTGCGATATGGTCACAGATGGATGCTGAATAATGTGTTTGATTTTCGAATCCAGGAATTATTTTCTAGTTGAGTATGACTGCAGCCAACTTTTGCATTTTTTTTTTCCAATCCTTCTGGCGACCTACATAGCTCTTTTATATGCTCAGTTCATTCTAATTTTTGTATATTTGTCCTTAACCTAAAACATTCAACCATAGGGCAAGCAGTAACCACTTCATAAGACGTACGCAGCTATTCCGTTATCTTTTTTCGCGAATCCTGCATACTTCGATGAAAATGGGCTAGACGAAAGCTTCTTGTGATCCACTTGTAGAATTAAGTTGTATTGTAGGTGGGCTACACCAAGGGTTTCCATGTTTGGCAGATTATCTGGCCGGTGAGGCAACGAGGCACGCACGCGGTCGTTGGAGTCGCCACCAAAGCAGCCTCACTTCACGCCGTCGGGTACACTTCACTGATCGGCTCCAACAGTGAATCGTATGGATGGGACCTGAGTATGTTCGCTTTTGCTCTAGAAAGCAATGTACTTTTTATATCTCGGTGTCTAAAAGGAGTTCAGCGTGTAGATGGTTCATGATTGGCCAGAACAATTTTGGAGGCAGACATTTTTTTAAGAAAATTGATTCGGAAGCTAGTAGTTTTCGAAGCTATTTAGGAAGCAAAGAAAGGAGTCGCAAGGGTGTTGCCTCATTGAATATTATCTATTTCAACGATCCAGCTGTATGCATTTGTTTTTTCTTGCTCCTTTGCTACATGGATGTAGTAGAATTTTTAAAATGAAATTTCAGTTCGCAACAAGTGCTACCATGACTCAAAGAACACGTCAGGCTGGACCTATCCTGGAGTGCCGATGAGCCGTGAGGATAATCATATGGTTCCGGATCGTTTCTACTGTATTCTGGATATGGATGAGGGCTATATGGCGTTCGCCACCGAGCGCCAGTATTACGGCGTTGCATTCACCGGACTCAAAGGGAAGAAGTTGTATCCGATCGTTTCAGCTGTATGGGGTCATTGCGAAATAACGATTCGATATCTTGGTGGACTAGACCGTAAGTAGCACTATACGTCGATTTTGACAACTTTTGATGTCAATGATGCATTGTTGGAAGTAAATTGTGACAAACTTCACGAGCATTAAACTCTAAAAACATATAGTGAGGATGTGTTGTAGTACATTGAACGTTAGTGTATATTGATAATAATATTGCAGTGCAATAATATTAATGGTAATGATAATGTTGCAAATATTGATGTTATTATAACTTTGTGCCCATTTCAAGTTTAGCGATAAAAGTTACGTTGCGATGGTTATTTATTGCAAAGACGAAACGAATATAAAAGAAAGCGAAAGCATTCTAGCAAAAGGAGATTTGAGCATCTGATAGAGAGTTGCATTGAGCGAATGTTTCAGCTGAGCCGAGGCCGTTGATGGACATCTGTAGGCGCACGATCCGTGCACAGATCGGCAAGGAGCGCATGCACCGTATCAAAGAACTGAGGTTACCGAATGGTCTCAAGAACTACCTGCTTCACAAGTAGTGCGGTGCTGCTCAACGGACCTCAGGACGGGTAGCTGCCGTGCGGTTTGCCTCTTTATAACGTGTTCGCGCCCTCGACCACCATTGTCGTTGTTTTGCTGATCTTGGCGGGCCAAGCAAGACGCTCACAGGACCAAGAAAGTAATTTAGGTGGAATTAGAGTTGCTTTAATGCTGAATGCATTGTTTGGGTTTGCATATAAGATATTGATCTCGTGTTAAGTTGTACCATCGGTTATCTGAGGGGATAAATAGATTGCAGCCGCGTTCGATACAATTGCACTTCTCTTCGCAGTCCTAAACCATGTTAAGGTTCGTTCGTTTAGGGATGGAATTCATGGCAATCTAAAGTTGACGTTTGCTTTTGAATGAGGGAATGTCGAAGTACGAGTTATCCCGCATCTGGATTTGAGGTCGATTCCTGAATTTTTTTGTTACTTCAGTCATGTGTCGTCGGGTTAATTTGCGTGCCACTCTGTCGATCTCCTATGTCCGTAGTTGTTGTTTGTGACCGACCATTATGTAACTAGATATGACTGTATATTTGGATGATACGTTTATGTGGTGTGTTCACCCTCAAGGGAGGTATGTGGTCTGGGAAACGTTGAATTTCAAGAAATGTTCGGTTCATTAGTTGCTGGCTGAACTTGGTCCTGTATGTGCAGAAAATAGGAGGGAAGGGGATTATATTGTCTAGCTGTAAGTCTGCTGTCGTCGTTATTCTTTTGCTCAAAGCTTTCTTTTGCTCTTTATGCGTCGATATTCGATATATGTATGTATGTAGGTGGGTGCGTATGTGAACGTTTATTTGTGCGTTTTCTTGCCACTAGTGGTGCGAACACGTTTTTATATGCATTCGATGGCCCTTTGCTCGCCCTCTTTTAGTCCTCCCTTCAGCTTCCGATTAGATGCACCCACTAATACCCGCACTTCATCCGTCTTTCTTTTCCTTGTTCCACTTTTTTCTTTGTCACCATTGTGGACGTGTTTGCTAGTTGTTTTACGTTGTATGTATGTTGTTTTTATCACTTTTTTATATTCATTCAACAAATATTTAGTTTCGCATTCTCATGTGGCAGGTTGGCCTGATCTGTTGTTATTGAAGACTTGTACAGAATAACATATGAGCCAGCTGATGGGTGGGTGTTGGAAGAGGACTGGCATAGTGTCATGACGCGAACTAACTGCAGGGGGAAACAGGATGATCGTGGAAAATTATTCAGCTGTTTTTTTCCTTTTTTCTTGGCTGTGTAGTTCGTTTTCATGTGTGATTATCAAGGGTCGAAGTGATTTTCCGAATAGTATCCCCATTGACTCGGGAATCGATTCCATTCCTACTCTCATGCCAGTTCGTAGAGTTTTGGGGATTGTATGACGTTTCCATTGAAGTGGACATATTCGGGTCGTGGATTATTAACACATGCGCACTGCTGTGAATTTTGCCAAGTTCTTATATCTTAATTTTAGAATTCATAATGCACTTCATGTGTTGTATGTGATGCTTGTTTGTTAACCTCGTCCACGCTGTTTGCCTTTAGGCGATTGTATGCTTTGTATGCATATATTGTTATCGCTTATTGCGGATGGTTATTGTTTTCTATGTTATTTGCGAGAAGCGTTTTTTTTCTTTTTTCTTCTGTGAGTGAATTGTCGTCGCATTATTTGGTGGTCGAGGACGAGTTTCACTTCAACTTACTTGCAAATGAATTTTTGTATGAGTTGGAATTAATTGTGCGTTTTGATTGTATGAGTACGAACGTTCGTTCTTTAGTGTGCATTCGATTTTGTGCTATTATGGATATGAGCGATCATGGATACTGCGGTTGGTGACGACTGAACGCATCTAACGAGCAGAGAGTGCGAGAGCCTTTTTAGTGCACAACCACTAGTAAATTAAAACGTTGATTTATAGTGCACTATCTTGACATTTTTTTTAAGTGGTAATATAACCACGTACAGCAATTTCTGCCCATCTATGCAGTGCAATGCTCCACTTACTTTGAATTCATTTGAGCGGTTTATGCAAAGATAGAGTGCAACGAGCAATAGTTTATTTTGCAAGTGATTTCTAAAAGCTTACGCGGTATAATACTGCTCATATTTGGGACATAAGGCTTTCGCATATTTTCGAGCAAATAGTTCACGAGCGAGCAACAAAAAAGATTGCGAATTTGGCTTATCTATGATAATGATGGCCATTTTATCCATTAAATCATCTGTTCGCTATCATAAATAGTTATGCAATTGTTTCGAGTTGAGAATTCGTCGGAGTCGATCCAAGCCAAACACTTGGGAACGTTGTTCGAAGTCGTGCATAATGCAGTCCCATTCCCTGAGTGCACGCCTCTCCCTATCTGCCTCACGTTTCAACAGTTCAATGTGTAAACGCAGCATACCCGTCGGAACATATTTGCTATCAGCTGATGCTCTAGCGTTACCTGCAAACGTTCTCATCTGAGCGCCTCAAATAAACCTATCGTTGATATGATTGGCTGTTTGCGAATGTAACCGATATTTCGATCTGAAGTCGATATAATTTCTGGAAGGAGTTGTTTCGATGCCATATTGTCAGTGAATTGTTTTTTGGCTCTGCACACAAGTATTCATGTCATCACTGAATTAGAGTTGAGAGGAAATGCGCCAAAAGTTTGTGCTACATTTGATGTACCATAGAAAAAAGAGTGTGTGGTGATAACGAAAAAAAGCAGAACGGTAATCGTCACCTTGGATGTATTCGATAGGGAGTGCATCGAACAACGATCGGTGGATCGGTTCTTCGTAAAAATCGGTTTGTGCCGATCGGTTCATTTTACCAATGAATTGATCTCCTCCACGCGAGTTTTGTCCATCGAGTATCTCGTCAACTACTAGCCGCACTAATCCTCGCAAACGTTCAGAAGAAATTGCCAGTTGCATTTTTGCCTCTCGGTCATCTTTGGAGTCCCATTTCGTCCCACACGCATCGGCGGCATCACCTTCATTGATCGAACGATTCTCGTGGCTCGTTGATCGTATATTGTTTTTTCGTATTGTATAGCTTTTACTGGTGACGTCGTCGTGCACTGCAATGTTGCCCGTAGTTTTCCGTGAATGGGTTAGCTCTGAGTTCTGTTTCAGAGTTCTGGATCGTTCCGTTTTTTCGGAAGCATCCAAGCGTGTTGATCTGTTGTTGGCAAGTTTCGTTTGTGTTCCTTTGTCATGGCGTTGAGACTCATGAGACTCTTTTTCTAAAACATCCTTTCTGTTGAAATATGACTTACGTCTCACTTCCTGATGCTTTCTTCTGGATACTTGCGGTAGATCATTGTTGTTCATCGAGTCCGATATATTTTCCCAGCATTGTGATATTGCATTTTCTGATCGACTTGCAATGGAACGGTTTTGATTCGGCCTTGCTGTCGAAAATTGCTTTCTTCCTGTCGCAGTCTTTTCAGTGTTTACGGTTTCAAGGGATGTCTTTGAAAGACTTCTGCTCCGAATACTGCCAAAAGCGCTTGCAGACACGGATGCGTTCGATTTGCTTCCTTCAGTATCTGAATTTGAGTGCATAGACTTCAAATTGTCCGCAGAGCCGAAGCTGGAGGTAGAAACTGATGTGGAGTCCGAACTTTCAGCTGTTGAATAATCGCGATTTTTAGAGGATTCTTTTGAAAGTTGTTTCGTTTGTGTGGAAGAGGTACTTTCACTCACAGACGATGCTGCCTTTTCGGTTTCTTCTTGAGAAGTTTGTTGCTTATTCTCTTTCTGTTTCCTTGCGGTCACTTTCAAAGATCCGGAAATGGAGCCACCTTGTTCATTTTTCAAGTTGCCTGACTCTGGAATGGCGACAGTGATCTCAGATATCATTAAGTTGGGTGAGTTTCCACTAGACGAATCGATGTTGTCGGCGAGGGGTACTTCTTCAGGAATCGACTCAATTTCATCTAGTATGCTGTCGGCATCACCTGATGAGCCACTATGCACGATTTGCTTAGTCATAAACGGCGAGTGCTTATTCATAAAGGACGTCTTTTTCGCTCCTGTCTGAAAGGTTTATGAAGTGCTTATAGTTGTTGCGTTTAGCAAACAAGTAAAAAGCTTCAAATGTGAAAAATTTTTGGAAAACTTTTAATGCGAAAAGGTTGATAGCACAAGAGTGGAGGAGATTGATTGTATAAAATTCCGCTTCGGTTTATCTAAAAATGTCCATAAAAAGTTGATTTGTGCCCAATAACGATTGCGACTCATCATCCCTTTAACACTATATAGGAATTGTTAAGATCAACGAATTAGTACGTAATGGGATCATTGAAAAAATTTTATAGGTTTGATGTTCTTCTAAATTATGACCATTTTATATAGAATGCAACGTTTAGGTGGAATAAGAATTTCTCTTTTTGCTCCCATCTACTTCTCCCTCAGCCTTTCTCGCCACTCCTCTCCTGTCCTACTTCCTTGACTAGTTCTGCATAGTCATATGAATAATAAGTTTAGAAAACGTGCCTCATATGCATAACATTTCAATAGTGATTCAAAATGTGCATTCCTCAGAATTCATCGTTTCGTTTCACTTTGTAGAAACACCGAACATTCTATCGTATCTACAGCTACGGCAAAATCTACAGCTTACGCAACGAAAGATTTGTATTCAGGAACTTTAGCTTTAAGTTAAGAATTTAGGTGCCCCATAGACGTTTGTTTTAGGCAGAAGTGACACTCACATCTTTATGAGGTGAAATAATTCGCATCGTCTTTGGCGTTACCTTCGAATTTGTTGTTAATAGCGTTTCCAATGAAGTGTCACTATCGAAATCATAAGCGTATGAGGACGAATTTAGGGAGATATCTATCGATTTCCTTATTTCCTTGAGTCGGGGGTCCGAAACATTGCCATAAACGTTTCCTTTTGAGACCTGAAGAAAGCATCGATCGTTGCAAATTTCTTACCCATATTTAATTAATGCCATTATTCTTGCCAAGTTTTATGTTATATGTCCAAATCAGTGTGTCTAACTAGCTGAGAAATATGGAAACCTCCTTATGCTTGTTTTTTTTTTAATTGATGTTTTTTCAAAATAGTTTTTTTTTTGAAAAAAACGATTCCTAAAGCATATTTTTTGAAGAATCTTTGCAAAATTTCCAAGGCATTTTCTTCAGAAAAGATCAGTTTTTCAAATCCAAAATGTTCTATTGCTCCAATTTTCTTTTAGAATTTCATCGGTTGTTGCGACCACGAATGGGCGGCTAAATGTTTTGTCTCATTTCCTTCGAAACATTTTCCAGTCGTAGTGGACGTTGCATAGGTAAATAAATGAATAAATGTTGAAAAAGATTTACCTTTGCAGAATTAGAACTGCCAAATATGGACTCTTCCATAAGTTTTTGAGTAGCGTCATTGTCCGCTCGGCTTGTCATGTCGACACCGATCCGCCTTTGGAGCTTGTCCTGTGATACTGCATGCGTTGCTGCGAATTCCTTTTCCTTTTGATCCGCTTTATTGTATTCCACCCGCATACGTTCTTTCTCCTTTTCTATAGGTGCTTATATATATATATATATATATATATATATATATATATATATATATATATATATGAGCATGTTAGCAAACAAATATATACATATATACGTCGCAAACTGCCGCAGTAGCGAGTAGAAAGTAGTGCTGTAGAAAAAAAAATGCCGCTTTTCTTGTTTAAAAAATTTTCTCGACGCAAGCATCTGTGGCAGGCAGCGCGAATTGGCTGTGTAGGAGAATAAGATTTTTTTATGCAACAATTTTCCGCAAAATTTTATGAAATTTCGCTAAAAAAAGTGACTAACTCATTCCTTCACATCATCCATCTCCATCCATTCCTTTGTTTATTATCAACTTCAATAGCCTTCATTGGAAGCAGTCTTTAAAAAAACTTGCAAAATAGAACATAAATCTTCCACGGCAATGACGAGAGGCATTTTCTGAGAAAAAAATGCAACATACTCACTAGGATGTCTTAGAAATTTTGAAAAAAAGATGTTAATAAACAACTTCGTTGTCGAATCTGAGTGTTTAACGATGAAAGACAGTGATGCATTTAGTGCATTGCGTTGAGAGTGTAGCAGTACTGCTATACAACGTTCAGACCGAAAACACATTCAATGCAAAAGCGTCCATAGTACGATCAAATGGTAGAGCGATTATAGTGACAAGGGGGCAAAGCACACGTTCCTTTGATCGGAATTGCTGTGAATAGTGCAGAGTACACCAGAGTAATTGAAAGGACTAACTTACTAACCCAAAACTGTTGCGTGCAGTTCAGTTGCGTTTCCATTCTCTCGTTTTTTTGAGCTTCTGTAAAATAACTGAGAGACGATTCGATGCGACAATTGAATCGATGAATTGATTCGCTGTTTGTTTTTTTTTTTTTTTTTTTTGATAAAAGTTTAGCATTTCTTGAGAATTGTCTGCTAGGCACAAATGAAGTATCTGAATAATTTATGTATAGATGACGCTTCTGATGGTTATCTCACATCATTGATATCTTGCGATGGCATTGCTATTAAAAATGTTTGTTTAACTGCATGGAGGATAAATAATATTAAATGATATGAATGAGTGGGGAAATTGGGCATACATCGGAAGGGCTATCGTGTGATACGCTAATTGTTACTTAGAATTCTAATGGGGGCAAATTTTGTTTGCTTCGTTTTGCATGGCCTGATTGCCTCATCGAATAGGTTACTTTAATAAAGTTTTAACGCTAGTTAACAATTCGGAAATTGTGTGGTGTGTTTAGTTTGCAAGCGCTCCGAGCACTTCAATTAGTTTCATAAAAAAGTGGTTTCCGAGGAATACATTCAAGCATAGATTGTGTTACGATAGCTAAACTATGAAATGGCTCTAAAATGTAATGATTCTTTCTAACGATAACTAGGGAGATGAGAAATCATTGAAATATCCACGATGCGTGAAAAGTAACTATGCACTAACTTGTGAGACAACGTAATCTCGGCTATGGTCGAAGCTTCTGAAAGTTCTTCAGCGTCACGAATCCTGATCTCTTTTAGAGGTGTGTCTGTAAATATGGAAGTGCATTGATATGTGCAGCATTGATATGTGCAAATATGGAAGTGCAAATATCAGAGTGCAGCATTGATAAACAACCTTCTTTCTTTCTTACATCATAAGGGATTGAAGATTTGTATTGGATCAGTGATTCGGGTGATAAAAAAAAAAGTTTTCAAAGATGAATTTTATGTCACTACTGTTTCAAAAATTTTATCATCTGAAATATTTAGTATTCATAATTTAGTCGAGGTGATATACCCTTAGTTTGACGATTTCTTTGCTGCCAGAGTTCGGAAACCACTGATGATATAGATGCTAATGAGTCGCGATGTTGCCCGGCCACCGACCCACGCACAGAATCCGTTACTGACGTATTCCTGAGGATAGATCTTTTGATGAAGCATATATTCGAACGTTTATGAAGTTGGTTTAATGGCAACAAGTATCAGAGCAGTGAGCCTATCTTTAAACGTTAGCAGTTAATCGAACAATAAATACGAATGAATATGGGGGAACAAACGTGTGGGCGAATGTCGCATTGCTTGACGAATGAAAGCCTCGTCGTTTCACTTCACTCTTGCTCGCTGTCTCATCCAAAACGTTGTCTATACGTCCATCTTGAAGTGCTTTGCTCGTCTGTTGTAATGAAGCTAAATAGCTCTGAAATAAATAATTTCCGGGTAATAAATCAGTATTTAGGAAATTTTTAGTATCGCTAATCCTGTCTAGAAGAAAACGAGGAAAAAATTTATATAATATGCGTCATTTGTTTTGTGCAGAACTCATTTCATTACAACTATATAAATAAATATTTGTACATCGTACAATATTTTAGACGATCCCTGCTATTGGTGTTGTCCTTGTAGAGAATTTCTCCACTACCCCCTTTCTTTACCACTATAAGAGCACATAAATTAGCAATGAAAAACTGAAATGCAGGAGCATTACAAATTCCATTCATTTTAGTATTTGTATTCGAATGAATACAACGATGAACGATATTATCCCTACTAGTGCCCCTTGAGAGAGATGAACGCTTGTTGAATCGGCTGCTGATTTGAGCACTGCCGTGTGGTCCTTTTCTGATTGCAGCTTCTGATGCGTGTACATCGACCTGCAATTGTACGAAGACCTCCAACGTTAAAACAGTATTTTTAAGCATCGGAGCACTTTTCATCGAAGTAGTGAACGAAATCATGGATGCCAAGCGGAAATGGCTTGTTCTTGACACTAGAAAGGTTATCAATGCATATTAGTGGTATCGTTGTGTATGAGCAGCACAGCTCGTACACCTAAACGGAAATGATTTCTCTATGCTTGTTTCGAAAATGATGGGCTCTATGTGATAACAACTCTAGAATATAAAGAAAGCATCATTGCTGATGCGTAGTTTGGAAAAATTTACAATGGACATTGTTGAAGTTTAGTGTTTTCTCATTTCGAGGATTGAATAGAAGCGTGTTTAAATGAAATACATTAGTTAATTAGTAAATTAATAAAACAGTCAATTTTTTGCTCTGAATAATTCATAAAATTTTAGAGAAAATGTCATTTTATTGCACCTTTGAAATCATTTTTGAATAGAGCTTGAAGCTATTTTAATTATTATATAACCTCAGTGCAGAAAAAATACGATAGGGATTAATTATGTGCACTATTGACGCTCATTGAACATTCTTGAGGTAAAAATATACGCTTGAAATTCTAAGTGTCCTTTCTTATGAGTCAATAATATGGAAATGGTGCCTTATATTGAAGCAGCACTAAGGAATCGATCCATTAGCAATAAAATGCGTATCGCAATAACAATGCGCTTTAGAAATTTAATCAGAATAAATATGCTTAGATATGCGAAACATGGGCGAAAACTTCATCTAGATTGGTAAAAATTACTGAGAAATTAGAAGAGCCAACAAATCGAATAGCAAGCGAAAAAAAAACCATTGAAATAAGTGAAGATGGGCGAAAAATCAATGCAAAAATAACGAATTTTAGCAGTGACCAACTGCAAATGGAGTGACTCAACGATTTCTATCAGCGTGCGATGCTCATGTTGCTATAGAGACCAGTACACTGTTTAAAGCCTTCCGCTTATATGCGCACCTCGCTCATAACTGGATTGGTTCATCTCGCCTATAACTGGATGGGAAAATGTACCTCAGCCGTAGTATGTTATAATAAAGTAAAACCCAGCTGAAGCACATCAAAGAATACGGATAGTGCCATATAAGAATGAGTGGATTAATATAAGCGGCTGGAGCGTTCCAGAAAGCTAATGCAATTCTCTAATTTATGGCATTTCTGTTGATAAGCAGATGTGCGATAAAGGAAAACAATTGCCTGTGGAACGTTAAATTCACGATGGAAATGTAACGATAGTATAGACAAGAATTTGTAGCAATTCATATCAACATTACATACCTCAGTAGTGCTATGCCGATATCGTTTTTTATGAAGTTATTTTTGAAAACTTTATAGACTTACAAGCAACTAGCTTCCTTATTAATATACACTACCTATGATACTTAAATTCTTCTTTCGCAGTAGTATTTCGTTTGTGTGTGTGTGTGTCTGTCTGTCTATCTGTCTGTCCATCTGTCTGTCCAGTAGGTTCAACTCGATGACCACAGAATCGACAGTTGTGAAGTTCGCTCAATAGTCTATGCATTGCGGGTTGGCATCCTCAATCATATTTCACGTTGATCTGTCGATCTGAGCAAAAATTATATAGTTACAAAAGTTATATACTTATAAGTTATACGCATGTTGTCTTGACTCCTTTGTTTTGTATTCTTTTGTTGCCTATTTCCATTGAACATATTTTTTTTCCAGTGAAATTATTCTCATCGTTGCGTTGACAGGAAAGCATTAGCGAAAACGGTTGTAAATTGGGCAACAAATAGCGTTATGTGTCCCAGGTAGATTCATAATTCGTTACCTTTGTGGTAAACAGCATCGATCAGCTTACAATTTTTGCAACACGAGTGCTATTCCTAGTCATTAGCTGCTGGCTTTATAAAGTGGCCAAACTTAGGTCGCATTTTTAGATATCTAAAGGTCAAAACAAACTTGCGTGAACCTTAGACTGGATTTTGACCTGGTCGGATCCTTTTTGGGAGATTTGCAAGGTCTATCGTCCTTCACCGAAACATGAGGACAGCCTTTTGCACACAGTACCTTCTCTTTGTTACTTGTTAATGCGCTCAATCATTCTTTCAGTCAACATGTCCAAGTCTCACCACGAAAACTTTTATATCGTTTCCTGCTCGCTCTGCTTTACGTTGATAATTCGTTTCGGTTCGGTAGCCCCCTCGATTCGCCAGTTTCGACTCGATAGCTGACGCGCATGTAATATTTGCTGTTTTAAACACGATAAGGTTTGAAGAGGGTTGGGGAGGGAGGGTATGAGGTGTGACGATGGTACTATCGGGTAATGCGGTTTCATTTCGCTGAGTTGACCGGCCGATTTCATAAATTACTATCTAACAGCAATTATGCAAAACAGTGCCTATCGTATTTAACACGTTGTGCGGCTCTTCTCTAAGAGATTCGTTTCTTGCACCACGTCGGTATAAAATTAATAACTAACCGATGTCAAATGAGAGCAAATTTATTCCACGTTGAGATGTCTATAACCCGTTTAGGATTTGATGGATTAACATGAAGGGTAACATAAGAAACAATTCAGTTGTTTATGTTATGCTAATAAAATTTAGTGATTTCATTGACCAGACAGAGGAACAGGCATACCAAGGTGAGTGAACGATGAGGTGTTGACTTCTTAAGTTATAGTAGATGCTGCTTCTTCGATTTGTGAATTCTACTGCTTCGCAAGAAATCTTTAACGCTTCAGCTCCATTTTTGCAGAATTGTGCTGGGACATATTAATTGAAGTAGATGGTTGATGTGCATTGTGCGCGCTTGTTAAATGAGGGACGGTGCATTGAACTGTCGATAGAGAGTTCACTATTGGATAGGTGGTTTTATTCATCTGGAATGCCAAAAAAAGAGGTTAAAATATGTAATACAGTACGAAAGAATAGTAGATCTCCATTATTTCTCCACCTTTGACATGCCTCACATGAACGCCTAGCAACGGCCTATTTCATCTTTTCATTACATGAACTTTCTGTAACATCCGCTGACTTTCTTTTTCAGCGCTTGTGCTTCAGCAAATATTTCGCTTCTGTAGGATTATGATTATGGAATATATTGCGATCAAAAGCTGCTAGTTTTTTGATAAGGACTTTTCTTCGTGCTTAAGTGCCGGTGCTGAAACTGTGAGTCTGGGTTGAGTCCTATTCCGATCGTTGAACCGGAAACGGGTTTAGCCCAGTCCTTAGGACCATATTGCATTTTGGTATTTTTCTTTAACTTATTTTTTAAAAGGCAATGGATGTGGATTGCAATGAACACGATTCATCACTGTCGCGCTTGGAAGACGAGGTTTGTTGTTGTTTTGTTCATATACACCGGCGTATTTATTATTATTATTTTTTTCATTTCTGGTGGCATTTACTCACTGTTCTCTGAAGAAGAGTATGTTTCGGGAGTGAAGAAGAAAAAGGTGTGGGAGAGGGAGTTGGACCCCTAGCACCAATTGTCTACGTTTTCTGTAAATCATTCCGACTGGCTCTCTCGCCACTCCGTTTTTGCTCCTCCACTGCATTCTTTTCCGCCACCCTTCATATTGTTCCCACGACATCTTAGAAGAGAGGGACCTCTGAAATAAAGAAATGCTCTTCCGGCCATCCTTTCAATGTATTCTTGGATGTTACTTGAATTCCATTTTGGTAGCATGCTTAACCGATGTTTTCTTGACAATCCTTCGAGAGTCATTAATACCAGTATCTTTTCAAATCCTGAGGTATTTCCTTGTCTGATGCCTTACACCATCCCTGTCTCGACCGAGTCCTTGCATTCTTGGTAAAAAGAGGATCTTGCCCCATCGTTGTCCCATCGTTCCTTGCAAAAAAAATCTTGCCCCATCGTTCCTTGCCTGTAGCAACACTGTTGTCGTTGGGTAATTAACTCGGTCAAGCATCCGTTGCCGAATAATGCTGTGACTAATCCGCAGGATGTCGTGCGCTAGGCAGTGGATGAGCAAGGTACAAGGGAACTCATTCGCTGTTGTTTATGCCCTTTTTCTCGCGTTCTTTACGGTCTTAGATTTGGACGATATGTGCTTCAGACATAAAAACGGGAAGCAGCACGCTTGTGTAATGTTCTTTGAGAGCGCATTACCCTCATTAAAGCTCAGAAAATCCCTTTCAAGCTTTTCCATCGCTTTTTTACCCCTGTTAAGTAGCCGTCATATTATACCCCACCCATTATTCAATTTTGGGCAGGCTGGAGGTGTGTGGAATCGATCAAAACGAATGAGCATGCGTCGACTATGACAGAAGAGAAACGGAGGCGGATGATTTGAGTATATGAAGACTGTAGGTTCAGATGATGTGCCTCTATAAAAAGCTCCGGCCACACAAGGTTGAATCATGTCCTTTAGTTTTTTAGCATTCTTTAAATGTTAAAGTTCAACGAAATGCTGCACTCTTCCATTGAAATGGTTTGCTGTCTACTTTTCTGTGTTGGGGAATATGTTGAGGAATGTGGGGGGCATTTGGCTCTTTCACATCGTTCAAAAATGTGCTTCCTTAGGAAACAGAGGAATCTGAAGACGAGCTGATGAGGGACGATGTTGACGATGTCGAGCAGGTGTTTTTCGACTTCGAAGCGTTCCCACTGAACGATAGCGATAAAAGTGGCATTGTTGATATGTTAACGCAGGTATAAGTGATCGTTATTGTGCGCTTGCAAAAAGTGGACAATGAAAATCGTCATCTTTCTTCATCGAAAGAACAATAGTGTATTTTAGCGAGTTCCATTCTTGCTCTTCCATTACCTTACGTATCGACATTGAGTCTGTAAAATTAACGCCAAGTTTGAAATTCAAAAATATTTTAATGAGAGGAAGGTGAAGGTTCTTCCGATTGTTTTTCCTATACTAATTTTTCTTAAATGTGCATCTTCATTCGCTTTATCTCTAATATACATCCGTTTTGAAATGCGCAAACAGCTTAGCTCTGTTTTCTCCTTTAGCCCCCTCTTCGTACATATATTTTTTGAAGTCTATGAATGTGATGAATCCGTCGAATTATTAACACGACACAGGGAATTCCATTTGCTATAATAGAATCGACAAATATCCATTTACTATAAAAGATGAAAAAGCTTAAAGACATAACGATAGGTTGAAAATGAGCTTTTGTGGGATGAATCAAGGGCATATCTATTATATTAGCTGTTATAGTGGACCGTATCTTTTCGTTCTTGGGAAGTAAAGGAATATTGCTGCTATATCGGCTTGCAAAAGGAGAATGGACCGATTCTCGTATTAGGGTATCTTAAAGCTTTCATCAGTTATGATAGTTCTTTGAGAAATTTCTCCATGAGGTTTTGATTATTACTGCTCATTTGAGATCTTCTTGAGAACCGATGTTGACGTGAACGATATGGCGAGTGCACTCATTCGGCAATCACCATTTGGATGTGTTTTTCGTGTATTTTTTTTTTTCATTTATTCTCACTCTCTATAATTTGCTTTTTATATCACTTTTCTTTGTTTTCTATGAAAGGGTGGACTGTTCAGTAGATTTTTCTCATCTATATAATCATTGATGTTTTAAAAATTTCAGTCGTATATAAAAAGAGAGTATTGCGAGAAATTTCGCTATATATTTGAAGAGTAGGCGATGGGTATTACGCGTAAGCGTTTAAAGTTTGAATTTTTTATTTTACTACTGGCAATAATCTGCAGGACCCTTTTGAAGCATTACCAATATTCATGCGAGCACTTAGCTAATATTGTAAGGCTACGACTTTCAGATGTTTCGTATGAATGCGTTGAGCACGATTTTTCTTGATACTTTAAGGGCAAGAGATTTTATGCCTCACTGTACGAGTTTACATTTATCGATGATTTTAGTTAACTGAAAGTGATTAGTAGAAAAATAAGTTCTTGCATCTATTCTCCCAAAATTTTGGAACAAGGTTGATTTGGAGCTGTTTGGCTCATTAGATGTTTATTGCAGCCGGCTGACGACTGTATCGACGAGGACAATGAAAACATTGTTTTCGGGATCGTTTCTTTGATTGAACTCTGCAATACAAAGGTTCATTTTTGTATAGTATTGCCTTCATAGTTTATTATGTGATATTGTACTGCTTCGAATAAAAAATCTCGAGAAATAAATTTCCCATAATTTTAGAAGTGAAGAGCTTACTGAGGAGACATGGTGGTTATATTTTCTTCATATTTTAGCAGTCTGCTTCATTAGCATGTATTGATTTAGAATTGTGAAAACAGCTTTTTTTGAGTTTTTCTGAGAACGAGCAGTTGCTGGAAGATGGGAGACGATGGGAAGGTTACTTTTTTTCCCCTCGAAAATTTGGGAAGGAGTTTCATTCCGAACAAAATGGTACTTTTCTTTGCACATCTATGTTTTATGTTCTATCTTGGTTGCTACCCAGTTTATTATTCTTATGTAGTGGTTGTTTAGTGCTTTGAGAGGCTACTTTAATGATTTTTGTCGATGTTTAGATGCTTTTCTAATCACTTGCAACCAGTCCCGTTCTAAATAAGTTTAGCAATCTTCAGCGTTGCCCCAGTTGGAACGCTCATATAGGAGCACCAATGAATGCTGTTCACCCCTAGTTTGCCCAGCGGCCCTGCTCACTGCAGGAGTGACCACTCTGCATAATCCCGAAGTGTGTTTGGTGCTGTGCAACGGTTGATATCGGATCTTCTTTTACGTGACCTATTTATGTTTGAGCGAAATGCCGTTAGGTTTGATTGCGGTCCGAACCTATAGGTCTGTCTGTTTTCCGCACTCTTTGCGGTTGCTGTCATCAGTATTCATCAATGAAAGCGCGTCGGCGGTGTGATTTTAGCTGTGCATCTTTCTGATTTTCTTTTCCTTTCTTATGTGAATAGAGTTAATAAAATGGTTGCATGGCTGTATCTGCTAATACAGCAGAATTCTACTCCACGTCATGCATGCTTCTGTATGCTTTAAAATATAAAGCACTATTTATAAGCTGTGTTTGTCATTATTCGCCGCGTATGTATTCAATAATATGATGGGAAGAGTTGTTGTTTTTTTCTTTTTTTAATAAATTCTCTATATTTCAGAAATTTGAAAACGATATTTGGAACCTCTTGAAAGCTCGGGCAGCGAAATATGCACCAAATGAAAATATTGCATCGCGGTTAGAGAAATTATCTTCATGCAATGGTGATACACGAGTTGGTTTACTTATTAATGAGCGCATGTTACATTTCCCGTCGTCGATCGCAGCACCTGCTTTCGGCTCGCTCAAGTTGGTGATCTACTTAGCAGTTTGCACTCAGGCGATTGTTGCAGCTTCCTGTTTACTCATTGAATTTCAATGCAGGAGCGAATCGTTAAACCTAACCGTTTTCTCATTTAGTTGGATGCAGTTGCCACTCTCGACGGCATACGGAGTTTTAACAGTTGTTTTGGTGGGAAGAGTAATATGAGTTCGATTTATTATTTGATACTACAGATTAAAGGTCTCCTGTGCTTACCGCCCACGATATTGATGCGGTATTGGAGACTGTTGCGAAGCTGAGCGCTTTAGTATGAAATTAGGTAGTGCAGGTACCATTCACATGACAGCTGTTACTTGGATTAGAGCAGTGAATTATAAAATAAGATGCGTGACATTCGTTAGTGGTCTGTATTGCCAAGTTCGAGGAAAAATCTGTCACGGTTTTCACGACAAGCGGTTGATAGTTTGTTCTTCGATAGTTATCAGTGAACATCGTTGAATGCAAATTACTTTAAACTTGCTTAGAGCAATTTCTCTTTAGTTAGCTTAGTTGTTTAATCAATGATAATAAGATTTCGTTGCATGAAGTCATAAAGCTTTCCAGAAGTGATATAGCGGCGAGTGGTACCCGATATCGATTCGATGTTGTTATCACGATTCAGAAGATTCGTATTGCTGATGTCGTTAAACAAAAGTTAGGACAAGATACGGGAGGAAGCAAAAAGAAGAAAGGCAAGGCGGCCAAGAAACGTGCTGCTGCTGCTGCGCTTAATAATGCTGACGTGATATTCGATAATCCCGAAGAAGAGATCCTTTACAGCGCAAATTTTGCCGAGGTATCCATGAGGAAGTCTAGTTCTTACAGTATTATCTTGCCTAAAGTGATAACACTGCTTGTTAATGGAGTCATATTCTCCAGAGAGAGGGGGACAAGGAGAATCAATGCCTTGAGATGAGCTCTTGATGCTCAACCGAAAACAACTGCATTTTCTAACATTTCAAGGAAGTGAAAGGAATTCTTCTTTTGTTTTTCACATGATATCTACTTTCTTCAACTCAAAACTTTAGTGGATTGGTAAGGAGAGAGAGGGGTGCTTCCCATAAATGAACATGTCTGTACGCATTCTCGATGATTGAAGGGCGGATGTTTTATGTTTTATGGTTTTTAGAAGGCCATAAAATGTAGCCGCAGGTGTTCATGGGCTGGAATTTGTGATAGCAAAAATTGCCTCTCTTCCAAGCTCCTTTCCCGCTCTTTAGTGGCTCCGACTATATTTAGAGGATTGCAAACACAATTGCGGTCGGTTCCCGTTCAAACTTTTATATTCAACTCTTTTTACATTTATTTGTTCAAATAAGTAGAAGCATGATGCAGTTTCTGAACGTATCCGCAAAAAAAAAAATTGTTTAGCTTTTATTAGATTACATTTCTGATTGTCATCCCGACGCTTGTTGCCGTCAGTCATCTCTTGCAGATAAGAGTATGAGGAATAAAAATAGATAGATAGTTTATTGCTGTATTATGTTTGGTTTGTTAATTGCTTTCATATGATTGCAGTCTAATGATGGCGTTTGCGATTACTTCCAATATCCTGTGCAATCAGATGTCGAGAAAGAGTCGAAATTCAATTCGACAGTCGTTGGAGGAATTACTTATAGACCGTATCGGCGAGTTTGTTTGATGGACGCGAATAGGTTTATTCGATTTATTGATGCCATAAGTAGTCAGAACACCTCAAAGAAGTCTTTATCTTGAATAGAGGTTGTGTAAAGAGATACTTTTGAAAAAGAGATAATTTTTTTGTTATAATATAGCATCTTTCTATGGCATAACTCATAGAAGTACTCAGCGACATATTTCAACGCAATAATCTTCGCCCATTCATGATCGCATAAAAACGTCAGTACTCGACGCCGAAACATTTTTACGCCACCAATATTTTATTCCATTTTATATAGCCAGATGTGCTTGACCGCTTTTCTATTTTAAGGGTCTTTCCGGTCCCCTACTTCTTTTACCTGTTCCAGTAGGTATAGCGCAATTAACCATTTTATTTTAAGGAAGGAAACTAGTTGAATGGGCTACAAAGTTGATGGAAAAGAATTTAATATGAGGTGGTGGGGAGCGCTCAGGTATCTTCATCGGCAGTTGATCAAGCTTGGGTATTTATGTTGATGCTTATTTGTTGTGGCGGTTGCAATGATGTTCTGATGTAGAGACGGTGGAGAAGGGTGCTGCTGTTGAAATGTTGTGATTTTGTAAATTTGTCGATTTTGCCATGGATATTCCGCTTTCAACGTGATTGCTTATGAATTCGTATCAGTTGACTTCAGTTTTATGTAATGAAAGATTAATGTTGAACCAGAGCTCCTCCCCCAACGAAATGAAATGTATTATGAGTGAGACATTCGGTAATTCTGGAATGGAAGAATTTTTCTTCGATTTTGGAATGAATAGTTTGAAATGCTCGACGCCACGTTGAAAATATTTCACATTTCATCGGCAATCGCTCAAAGAAATAAATGAATAGAATCGAACATTATGCAGAAATATTTCTCGAAAAACCTTTATATGGGTCCATTTTCCTTGAAAGTTTTCAGTTGATTTTTTGATTGAATTTATTCTTGTTAATTTGAAGAAGAAACTTTATCGATCAGCGTGAACAGCCATTGTAATCAACGTTGTTATTTGTTGTTATATGGGAGATTTTGTTTGTAATTTTGCCTAATATATGCAATTAAAATTTGTTATTTCAACAATTTGTGTATTGTATTTCATTTCGGGGGTTACTCTATAGTAATCCATCAGTAATATCTTCTGTTGATGACTTTTCCGTTATATAATTCCATCGGGAAACAAAGGCGGTTCTTGGCGATGGTTATTATTTGTTGTTAATCGTGCCCGTCAACGTTCAATTCTAGAATATGACATCTCCCTATATCTCCGTAATACTTTCTTGTGGGCATTTTCATGTAACCTTTAGTTTCTGTTAATGCTGCTAGCATTGATCACTGATGTTGTTCTCATCTATAAGTTGGAGCTTGAGTATTTTTGTTGGCTAATGCGGCTGAGGAAACATTTAATGCGAGACTGAGCGGGTACTGCGAACGCCTTCCGAAAAGCTACGCGAGTGAAACGTTTTTGTTTCTAGTTTAGATGTAAAAACTTCGACCTGAAATTATAAAAACATGACTGGCAGCATTCTGCATCAAAACTAAAATGTCTGATAATCATTTGTTGAGTTGGGAGGCCGCGAGAAGGGAGGAGGATGAGAGAGGCACAAGGTGCCTATAGAAGTGGGGTAACTCATATAAGGTAGGTAGGTCATTGTTACAAAAATGGCATTAGCTGCTTTTTTTTGAGTGCCAACCATAAACATTGTTGTTCGTGCCGCGTGGCCATAACGCGTTCACTGTGCTGTACGCATTAATCAATAAATTTAAATAATTTACGAATGCAGACAGTGTCGACTATGATAGTAAACCTGGTATGGATGTGGAAGTTATTGAAGACGTCAAAGATAGTTAAACAGGAAAAAGCGGAAATCGGAGCATATTTTCCACAAAGAACTCCGAGGACGTTTTAGAGCACTTAGAGCACTTTTTTTGAGGGAGCCAGATTCGGATGATTTCTCCTCTAATTGAGGCATTATTAAAATTGCGTCTATGAAAATAAGGATGAGAAGTTAGAGCGTATGGAGGGCATATTACCGCTCATTTATTAGTTCTAATTATCTATAACAGATGGTGGACAGTTTGACGTATTCTGGACTGTTTGCTTGTCATGCACATTCAACGTTCGTATAGAAATATCCTGGAGAGAAGTGGGAGCTCTAAGTGCACAAATGTTTATCCCAACGTTTCCTAGCAAATATTCCTGGTTTATAAGCAAAGACGGTGAACCATAAGGTGTCAAGCTAGAGCGTCAAGAGTCGGTCGTTTATTGGGCCAAAACATTTTTTTAAGGCTATTTATTAATGGTATCACACAGGATTCTTTTCTATTGAGCAACGGGCTATTAGTTCGTTGAGTTTCGAACTTGCAAAAAATTGAAACCATCGAAACTCGATGACAACATCAAAGATAGGTCTATCGGAAAAGGTTGTTAACGACGATAAGTTGTCTAGTCCAATGGGAGCCATCTTGCATTCTTTCATTTGCAGTAATCCACTTATCGCTTATTTTATTGAACATTGCGCGTCTTTCACCTCATACAATTTTCGATATTCTACTTTGATTGCTATTGTGTTCAAGTAAAGACTACGACAAGAAGGGCTAGGATGGGGGTACTGTACTTTGGATTTGTTCCAGAAATTTCAACAAGAAGTGCGATAGTCTAAAGACACACCGCCCCATGTATTAGTTCGCTTTCCGGTTGTAATGTTGTTGCGGTGTATTGCAAAGTGCACGGAGCCTATAAAGGGATAGGGAGGAGGGGATGAATGTTTGGAGGAGTTTTTGGGAAGATCGCTGCGGTGGGGAAGGTGAGTGTGTATGCTTTTGATGATTCAGCATATATAATTAGCTGCTACTTCGTTCAGTAGTCTAGGGTTTCGCTTTGAATTTTCAGTTTCAAGCATCGTAGGCTTTGCGTAACTTCGTTGTTTTTCGAACCAGCACGATTCTTACACATTTGGGCTGTTTTCACATATTTCCTTACATGAATGTGTTATATTCCGTTGATTGTGCCTATCTCTTTTGGGAATTGGTTGTATAATTATTGTCATTAAATGTTTACTTTTTTTTTAGTGTCACAAAAAGACCCCTATAGAAGGGTTAATTTCCTTTATGCCATCATTCCGATTATGCTCTTTTCACGTGTTGTTTGTCGAGATGAAACAGGAGCAAAAGCGCAAGTCATAAGAATTAGCGAAACAGTTATTTCTGCTAATCACATCATAATAACGAGCGTGTGTTTTTATTTAGAAAATATTTATACCGATATTTTCGAGTGCTTGCTTTATTTTTATTTTTTTATTCTTTAATATCTCTATTCATCTTTTTTTTTCACTCATTCAGCGCAATTTTCTTTATTCTAATACGAACGAATATTCTTCTACTACTTGTGCAATTCGTTTTGGGAAGTGGAATATATTACTTCACAACTGTTCTTGGCACTTAAATTGTTTTATGTTCTTAGCGCAAATTATTTCGATCTTAGGAAATCCTTTCAGCATATCACCTCATAGTATTGCAGTAAGGCTACGAATGAAGGAAAGTTTGGATGTAACACACTCATAGAATTATTCACTTGCCCAGTTTTTGTTTTTTCTTGCTAGATTCAGCGATATTGTTGGTGTTTATGTGTATCCGTTGCGTAAAAATTTAACATCGATGGTTGAGTTAGTGATGTTTTTGTTTTTGTTCATTTTTAGGAAGGATGTTTCGTCCACCACCTCCAGGTACGAAATTAACCCCTTGGGTTCCGGACCTCATCTTCATCCCCATCTCGCGTGCCTTCGAGCGCCTTGGAGTTTACTTTTATAATCGAGTGCTGAGCCGAACGAACATCGGACTTCTTGATAAGCGTTGGAATAAACGCGTGCATGGACCGTATTGCCATTGGCGGTACTACGGCAAGCGTATGTCTTCTAATTCGATTATCAACGGCAGTCTCCTACTTATCGTTCTTTAATAAATAGGTTTGAGCTAGTTGTGCGAAAGTGTGGAATTAAGTTTACAATCGTGAACACGAGAGGACACTGTTTACGAGGTGAGGTGGTTAGATGTCGATTTTTTTTTCCCTCAATCGATGTTGTTTTGCGTCACTTCGCAATAGGTTCTTTTTACTGAACAAAATCTAACGCTATTGAGTGAGACAAAATTCGATTATGTGTTCGACTTATTTGGTGGTTGTTCCCTCTGCTGGAATTGCACCTAACATCTTGTTTCCTGGACGATAAAATTTGGGCATAAATCATTCGAAAGTGATTGGAAGTGATCACTTTTAGTTTGTTTTCTTATCGAAATCCACAAAATTTGCGATACGTTTTTTTTTTTCTTCACTCGAATGCGTGGGGTTCACTCTTCCTTATAACGGTTTTGCTCTTTTCTGGAAATTTTTTCCTTCCTTTCGAAAGTTTTTCGACGAAGGACCCTTAGTCTATCCAAAATATACCATAGCGTGCTTTCAAATCGTAGATGTGGTAAGGTACTCCCCTCTCCTCCTTCAATTCCGCATCGTCACACCCGTTCTAATATTCTGTTGAGTGTCTCCCGTTTCTTGCATTCATCGACGAAGGGTGCAGAATTTAAGATTAAAGATTACTTTCGATTTCGAGCTCAGATATTTTCGAAGTTCTCAGTGCAAGTCTCATTGACTGAATTGCTTCCAATCGTCGATTCTCGATCATTAGAACCATTAAGTTTGATAGTCTCATACTGGAAAACTGCGCCTGTTGTTTACGACCATTTGAGCTCCGCATCTGCCGTTCCATTCTTTGTCACTGTTTTCACATGTCGTGCTTTTTTCTGAAAGCTGCGAGATGTTCTTTTTATAGCTTCTCATCTGTTTTTTCTACTTTTTCCTCCGTTTCTTGCTTTTCTCTTTGGTTTGCACCTTTCTGCCGGAGTTTTTTGCGGCATATAAATTTAAAGAGTTCTTGAGCTCTTCAATAATTTCCCAGTTTGCATATGAATGACTTTACTAGATGCGTTAATCGAGGAGTGAAAACAGTAAAGAAACGGAATGTGATTGAGAAATAAAATGATACGCGTGACTTGAAAGCTATAGAAAATTGACATGGTTGGAGATAAGTCCATACAGAAGTGCTACGATCTCCAATTGGGGGTATGGCGAACCTACTTCCACCGTTCCTCGATGAGTGACGCTTCGTGATCCCTCGTGTGATGGGGCATCTATAGGAGCAGAATCGGTTCTGTCATGGAAAATTAACCGGGAAGTCATTGGAACCTGAAAGAATGGGGGCTCATCCTCACAGTCCCGTAGATGAGACTTTACCTCCTCAATTGAATAGATCAGCTTCTGTTGCGACAGAAAAAAAAAAGAAACAAAAGGTTTTTTTAAGCAAATGGTATTATGATCACGTTCACTATATGGTATTTTTCTTTTCATATCCCTTTATGGATTATGAAGTGCTTAGTTTTTAGCGGACACAAAGTTGCTCGATGTGAAGCTTTGTGATTTGAGAGCTTGGATTGGGCGAAGAGAGAAAACTCCTTCAGCGTTCTACAACGAATTCGTGCGGAACGTTTGGCGGGTTCATAATCTCTACTATTCGGGACCGGTTTTTAACAATACCGTGAGTTAACTGTTTAAATCAATTTATTGCTTTTGATTATGATTTTGTTGTCGAATTTTACTGGTCTTTGTGAAATTCTAAAAGCAAAAGGTTTTAAAAATATTTAACGACGTCAATAAAAAGCGTTGGATTATGCCTTTTTTTGTTTTACTCTCACAGAAAAAGAAGCAGTTAAATGACATATTTGCCTGCAGATCAAGACGATGTTCCGTTTTGTGTTTATCTACTCGTTCCTGAACTGGCTAGTGAAATGCCATCGCTACTGGGACTTCCAGAAGACGATGTATCATTGGTAATTGAGCGGTATGATCGCGCGATGGTGTGCGTAGTTTCGATATTATCCCGATTTTTGTATTT
Source organism: Baylisascaris procyonis (assembly GCA_037389465.1). Lineage (NCBI taxonomy): Eukaryota > Metazoa > Nematoda > Chromadorea > Rhabditida > Ascarididae > Baylisascaris > Baylisascaris procyonis. The sequence goes on along the minus strand of JAZARR010000078.1, from coordinate 4,189,433 downwards.
CACGAGGATTTCGTTGACATCCTACGATTATAGTTGTTGTACAATAAACGCTGAATAGATGTGTATTTGTTTCATATTTTTCATATGAAAGAAGTTTTGTTGATTGTCTCAGCAAGACGTGCTATCTATGCCCTAAATCTAATGGCTAAATGCGTGAATATGAGATGTTCGTGCAGTTGATATTCGTTACTCGGAAAGTGACTGACAATCATGATAACGGGAACGTGTTGTATCGACGCACTTCGTCCTTTCGGCCATTGGAGTCACGATGTTCGGGTGATCGCGTTATGCTCGCTTTCAGCAGACCTTTCCACCACACGTCATCTTTGTTGTGTATCGAGTGTTTTGGATGTTTTACTTATACCGTGCACATAACACGGATAGTGAGGCATGTTTAGTGTTTTCGAGGTTATTGCTGTTTTGTTTGGGTCATTTGAAATCTTCGGCACAAACTAGTATATGCAACTTGACCATCATGGTGCAAATTTTCCAAAATTTGAAAACATTTGGTAACTACGATCTTTGGAAGGTTCCTCAAGTTAGCTTTAATAGTCGACCATTGTTGTTTTATCACGTTTGTAACGTATAGCACCGTGGGGTTACTTTACGTGCACTTTCGGTCCTCTGTCATTCGTACCGTTGCGGTAGAGCTTAAACGAATTTTTGGAATTATTGAACGAAAGCGTACGAAGTCTTGACAGTGGTATGAAATCTTACCTATTGCTTACGCCTTGTGGGCATGGCATGGCTTGGAGCAGTGTTGATGCTCTAGCGCATTACAGTGTTGTTTGGTTGGAGGTTCGAGGTAAGGTGTAATTAAAACATATAGACGTTAGATACCTTTTCTCAGTGATTATTAACGGCTTGGTTCGCACAGTGAATATGCTCGATGAGAAGTCGGTGTAAGATGTGCGATTTTGGTCGGCTTTATGAAGTGCGCAAAAAAGGTTAAGATTGCTTTTAGTACATCGAGGGAAAAGAAAATTACCGTGATGCTTTGTTCATTGTGGAATTGAATTCGTTGCTGAAAATGCTTTTCTTTCTGGTTACAGTGTGTGGGGAGACTCTAAGACTGCTTCGTCATCCAAGCCACTCTACCGAGTGTGTTTGTTACACATCGAGTCATTGACGAGCATACAGGAAAGTCCTTGGGGGGGGGGGGGGTACCATTTTCAGTGGAAAGATCTCACCGAGATCTACGCCCACCGTTGTGGCGAACAGTTGTTTCTACGTGCATTTTTCTTTCTTCCGAATAAAGACTGAAAAAGTAGGCGTTCTTCCGTTAGTATTAGATTCTGTATATAGTAGGTTTTCCCTTCGTTTCACCTCACAAAACTAGAACTTTAGGTTCGGTTCTTTTCACACGACTAGTACATAAGGCTCATTTCACCTCTGTGTCTGGTATGGATGCATGCGTTGCATTTAACAGAAATAGTTTGATGCGTTTTTTGGCCGCATGTGTAAATCATTATGCTGCTGAAGTTCCGTTCATGTTGTCTGAATCTCTCCACTTTTACTTTTACGCTTAAAGTGCAGCGTTTTTGAACACTCGAGTTTCGCTAAGTGGATTTTTGAGCAAGTTCTGGCCAGAACGGAGCTATCTTCCGTGAATAAAATCTCAGAGCATTGAATAAGTGGAAAGAAATTTTTTTTTTTTTTTTTTTTTTTTTTTGCAAATGACGTAGAACAAATTCCTAGTGAAAAATGCCGTTTTACTGATATTAAAGTAACTATGTTTTGATTATCTGCGTAGTGCGTGATTCGTGTCGAAGGAACGGCCACCTTCGTGAAGTGAGAGTATGAGAGTAATTGCGGGATTGGGCAACATTGGAGTTAGACAAGGCCGAACGTTCGTCTAGGCATGTCCCAAAGCTGGCGGCGTCCATTCGGCGTGGCTGCATTGTGAATAATATCTCGTTCCCAGGCATTGCTGTCGCTTTTAAACAGCTCGTGGAGTGAGCTTGTAACTTCTAGAAGTGTTCATCAGTATGGTCAAGCGAGGTGCCTTAATCGTGTTCGAAGGGTGCGATCGTGCTGGAAAGAGCACGCAAGCGCAGAGGATGATTGGAAGAATTCAAGCGCGTGGTGAGCATGCCGAGTTGATTTCTTTTCCTGGTGAGTTTTCCCAATTTTCTGCCGCATCTATGAGTAGCATCCTAAAAAATCCCAAAAGTATGTTAAATTTCGTAATGCAGACCACCCACGGCGTTGTGTGATAGCATTGGGTAAACTTAGATTATCTTGGACGGAAAATACAGGTCATGCGCAAGTCGTGTTGCACAGTAATAAGCAGGACATTGATGGGCCAGAGTTTTGAGAACACATTTGGGGCATCTTTAGCTTATTTTAATTATTCGAGGTGTGTAGTCGAAACTAGATCTGCTTTCTGTCCGACGCGACCGTTGCTAATAGCTCATTTCAGGTGACGTCCAACGATTCATGCGACGTATTACTTTTAAGTGATTGCGACTTTCGTAAAAAATCTGCGCTTTGATTGCCCAGAAATGCAGAAGCCATCCGTGACTTTATGTAGCTGCACGGGGCATATTGTCGCCTAAAGAGGAAGATGGGGAGGTCAGCACAAGTGTGAGCAAAGTAACTTGTTACACAAAATAAAGTTCGCCAGGCTCACGGAGATCACAATAACTCATTTGATCATAATAGATCACTCATGAGCACAAAGGTTTCCTTAAACATTGCGGTGAAGTAAAATTCAGCTAAACTGTATGAGATTGATGAAAATGACTGCCTAGTTTTGGCAGAGGCGTGTTGCCATAGATATATGAGATAAAGTGAATTGCAGATCGATCGACTGATCTTGGCAAGTTCATTGACCAATATTTGAAGGGCAGTGTTGAGATGGAACCTCGAGAGGCGCATTTGGTTTTCGCAGCCAATCGGCAGGCACTTGTCGGAACAATGCGCAATAAGCTTCTGCATGGAAGTCACCTTATTGTGGATCGATATACCTACTCCGGTATTGCATACACTCTCGCAAAAGGTAGTCCTACTTTTATTCGATTCTGTACGCTGCTTGGTGGCTTTTTTTCTTTAAGTGGTTTAGTATAGTTTTTCTGCTCCTACGGCATAGCTGCTTGTGTGACCACTCACCGTAAAGTGGCATTGAGCCATGAAATATTGCATATATGCGTGCATATATGTGGGTAGCAAAAGGGGAAATTGGAAACGCTGTACTGCAGCTCACAGACAGACGAAGGATCGTTGCAGGTTTCCGCTCTAGTCTATGGTTACTTTTGTGCACTTATCTGCAATTTTCGCATATTTATCTGCTGCCTGTTCGTTTGTCTTTATTTTAATCAAAACGTTATCGGACATATGGAGTTGTTGAAAGATGCCCGTCAGGGTAAGGATGGATGCACTCCGCTTGTGCACACGCGGTGTTGTTTCAGGTTTGGATGTGAGCTTGGAATGGGCTAAGATGCACGATGTCGGTATTTTAAAACCAGACTGTGTGCTTTATTTCGATTTATTACCCGAGGAAGCCCGTAAACGCAGTGGTTTCGGCGATGAAAGGCTTGAAGCTTATGAGTATCAATGCACCGTCTGCAAGTTTATGCAAACGCTAGGCAACGAAAATACGGATATATGGAAGGCATGGTATTTCACATTTTTTTGTAGCTCAACAGTAATAGGTAATCGATCAGAGGCCATGGTCTAGAATTATGGACATAAAAGCGTTGTTAGCGTAAATCAGACAGTGAAGTTCGTTACTAATGTTCAAAGCAGTGACAACAATCCTTTGCAAACGGCGCCGAAAAATGAGCAGCGGTTGCAGCCTAACAAATGCACTGATTAGGCTTATAGCATCATAATCGGGTCCAGTAGTGTTCTGTAGTGTCCTACTTGCATGCTTCGGGTACCAACTAGTTGAAACATTTTTGCAGTGAAATTTACCATTCGTCGTTAAGACCCTTTTTAGTACACACCGAGTTCAGCCAGTTAAGAGCATGACAGATATGGACTATCGTTCATCGCATTGAAAATGCGGGTAGATTTTTGGTAGTAAATCCCATCTTCAGGCGAAAAAGGTTCTCGTTATGTCTAATGAGGTTTTCGATGATTTTACTAGAGCATTTGTCAAAATGGTACGCTTTTAATTAGCAAATAAAATATCCCCACAAGTGGGGAGATGAGGAGTTTTTTACGGGGTTATTTTTGGAGGCTTGGGAGATTTTGGCAAAAAATGTCATTGCAATTTTCAATTCGCTTACTGATGTGAGCAGAATGGAATGCTTGCAGCTGCATGTAGAACACCTAAGTTGCTGTTTTTACCCGTCACATGTTAACTTTCAAGGTCGCTCATGCTATTCGCTAATTGTTAGAAATTCTACGTTTAATGTTTTCTTTTGTGGCAATAAGTGTTGTGCTTTTGCTGGTTCAGTTTGCAGGTCTATCACACACCGCACATCATGTATTTATAGTGGACTTCATGTACATTTGAAAGTCCCGATGCTAACGATTTTTCTTATTTAGGTGATTGATGCATCGAAATCGATAGATGAGGTATCGGCGGATGTGTGGAATTTGTTGAAACCAGTACTGGATAGTGCTGCAGCGAAGCCGATTCAATACATAGAGCTACCGCCATGGTCAGTGACGAGTGCCTTGCGATCCTATGTGCATAGCCTAGCAAAGTGGATGCCTTTGTGACTCTTGTTCAAATGGCACGACATTTCTAAGACGTGCTTGTTTCTGTTTTTAACGCTTTGTTGGTGTTGTTTGTTTCCCCTTCAGGTAGCAACAATTTCGGATGTATCAGGGAGTGTGCGTTCGAAAATCATTGAGAAGCTCATACAGGTCCCGGCAGGACACCATGAACTATGTCAACGTAGACTTTCCTCTGAGGAAACTGTGCTGATTATCGCTGGTGATGTTAGAAATTCTAAGATAATTCAAAACCTCACGATGACCTCGAGCATGTTGCAAAATGACGACGCGAGACTAATGGGGTAATAATTGAAAATACAATTTAAGGGGGTTTTCCCGGTAATAGTACCCATAGTTACAGCTTCCAGCGTCCGGAATAATTCACATTATAGGACTTTGCCTAAATCGAAGTCATAATGGATAGCCAAGACCAGCCGCAGCCTCTTGATGAGTCCCGAAGGCATATCCTCTTGTATTAACGATACCGTATCGTTAATCTGGTGAATGGTTAACGATACCGTACCGTTAGTCCCGTGAATGGCTTATTTGACTACTTTCCAAATCTATTTACCTGAGGACATATAACTTAGTGGAGAGCGCACTCAATGTCATCAAAAACTTATACAGCTTGTCCTCATACTGGCGCCCATCTACGACCAGCCGATGAAACGACTTGACCCCTAGCTGTTACGTTAAGACATGGCTTCGTCGGAAGAATGGTCACAGTTATTGCGGCTTGATATATCCGCCGAAAAATGCTTTACCTCACGTGGAAATTTTCGGGCTGAAATCCTCTTCCACGTTTATATGGTCTCGAACACCACAGAAATGACCCGATGAACGACTTGGATGTTTGTATGAGTGACGACTTCAGCAGGCAGAGCCACTATATCAAACTTCCGCGGAGACCTGCTCAAGTTGAGAACCGTACTCACTGTGCCTTGCGAGCGAGACATTTGCGTAGAAGACTATGGGACTGCTTTCGTTGCTCACTACCGTCCCATTTTGGGAAGACTGTACTCTGCGGCCCCGGTATACATTAACTCACTCGAACGGATAGTCCGATGAATAATGCATCATGCAGGTGGAGCAACATGTGCATTACACTGCCTAGCATAACTGCATATTTAAGTAAACTGCTGGAATGCATGGGCGGATCCAATGAAAATACGTCACACCCCATATCAGTTTGGAATCTTCCGGCAGACAGCAAACTGTTGCTGATACTACGTATGGCACCAACTAGTGCTCCCAATCTCAACGTCTTTTGTTTCGCCCGTATGTTCTTCGATGGCTCGTTGTGCATTGAAACGCATCGACTTTTTGCAGCGACTTCAAATCAGTGATCACAGTGAGAAAAAACGCGGGTAACTAATTTTCCGCCCCTGGGTTACGCTCGTTGTGGTATATTTGCCTCGGCTTCACATGGTTAGGGCCGGCAACTCCAGCCGGCTTTGTCCCGTGTCAGTGCAACATAGCGAAAGCTTTAATCAGCCATACTCTCGGCTCAGCTATTCCCACCCGAAATCATCCCCGCCCAACTGATGAAAGAAACCCCTTGCTGAACTATCGAGAGTGGCTGGCAAAACACAAAGCACGATAGCAGTCACACAGCTCACACAACAAATTGACAAGTGAAGCAGCGGCATACTGCAGCAGCCGTATAAACAAAACAACAAAAGCAAGCTCACAGAAAACCATAAAATGCGAAAATATACACCTCATACAAATATGCAGAACGAAGTAGAAAAATAAGTAAGGAAACCAGCAGAAAACCAAATAAGTGGAAAATACAAGTAGGGAAAGCATCACAACTTCGCCTTGTGCATACTCGGTGTACTTTTTCTGCTAGACAATCCTCCAACATATTCTTCCTGGCCTCCTCTTCCATTCCATTCCATTATCCTGTCAGCTGGTCGATACTCCTGCTACCCTGAAAACAACGGAGAAATACTACACGAGAAGCATTTAAGAGCTCATTTCAACCTAGAAGAAGCAGTGAAGCTCGACTAAACTCGTCTTGAACCACAATTCCCATATAAAAAACTTAGAAGTACACTATAGACCAGTTTCCAGGTAAAACAAAAAAGTAGTTTTGGAAGGTTGTTTTCACGCCATCTCACAGTCAAAAAAGCCCTGAAACAACCTTCTTTTCGACAATTGTTCAAGGATGACGTTCTTCAGGCAAGTTCGAATATCACCGAATCGATGAGCAACTCCTCTCGTGTGAGGGGTAAGAGATTTTAGAGAAATTTCAAAAACTCTTACCTCCACTAAGAACGAATATTTGGTGACCAATTCTTCCGCTCCAGGAGTCTCTGGCACCTGCAGGAAGATAAAGTCACTGAGTGATGGAAATATCATCGAGCACGTCATAAATCGTTAAAATGTTTTAAGTCAAAACATCTAACATGACTACAATTAATCCCTCATTGTAACTGAGCGATAGCCGAAAGATAACCAACAGATATAATGTTTGAATTATCATCAACAATGAAACGAAGAAAGCAAGGCCATTTATTGCAGTCGATAATCTCGAGCGTATGACTTGACCATTTCTGTGCACTCTACTCCAACCGAATTGTTTGTAGTTTGAAACTACAATGACTGCATAACTTTCATGCTATACTACATACTACACTTACAGCAAGTGATTCTCATATATAAGCGAAGAGAACCTTCGAAAATTGAGTTGTAAACGTCTCTCATGTGACTGCTAATGAAAGATTAGGGAGCGACTGAGTCGCTATGCAAATCTCAACAGATGCTTAAAAATGGCGTGTACGGTCATCGCTACGCAAATCCACTAACAAGTAAAAATGATGTTCCGAAGATGGACACCCCACACAATTCTACAACCATCTACAGCCACAAATACATTGACAATACAATTCAATAACCATAATAAATTCTGCAAAATATTAGTACATTCTTGTGTCAAAACATCAAAAAGCACTTGATTTACAACGCTTACCGAAAACAGCCAGAAATTCGCCGTCCCTTATAGCCTAAAAATCTAGCCAACGGAAGAATACGGCTCATGAATCAAAAATTAATATGGACGGTCCTCAACAGGTGAGATTTTGCATGGGCCGCCCCGTAACATTGGATGGCTCAAATGGCGATACAATCACAGGACCGAACACCCATTCCACTCATGTAGTCCCTACTTCTCCTTCCCCGATCCAACCAGAAGCTAAGAGCAACGAATGATCTCTTTCTAAAGGAGTCGATCTAAACAACGGCCTGAGAGGCCAGAATGAAGCAATATCCGCGCTGGGTTCTGCCGCAGACACGCCCCAAACCAAATCCGCATTCTGTACTTTCATTGAACAGAACGAAGACCTAAGGCAAATCGTTGAATTTTAGAGCGCTTCAAAGAAAATCAAGGACTTGTTACTCATCTTAAACACACTTCTCGAGTACGATGCGAACAAATACAACGGAGGATGCCTTACCTCTCAAAAACCTCTGAGGTTCATTTTCGCGGCCGAACCTTCGTTATAGGCAGCGCAATAATGGAATCTGGGCGTGACCTTGGAACAAGCGACCAGTAAGTTGTAGATGGGCTGCAATTTAACAATTAAAAATCTTTCATGCTTCTATAAATTCTTCAAAAATTAAATTGACTTTGGCAACTGATGGGTTGATAAATAGGTGAATAGGGATGAATTTGAAAAATAATGAGCTAAGCGAAAGAAACCTTTCTAACACAAAGATTTGAACTGATTAATCGTGAATTATTGCAGAAAAATGAATAATAAAAGAACGAAAAAAAAATAAAATTAAAACTAAACACCAACCAATCGCTAACATTAAGGTGCTGCAGCGATCACCTCGAGGTGCCAATGTACCACGTCACATCAAGCTTCGAGTCATCCTATAATCATATACCATCACTCACTATGAAACTAATTGCGACATGCATCCATAAAGACGAATCGAAGATTAAAACGAAAAAGTAGGGACAAATTTACTGCTAAACTGTGGTATGCAAAGCAATAATCCCTTTCCTTTACAAGTATGCAATTCATGATAAGTTTTGATTTAAGAAAATTGAATAAATGGCCTAAAACAGAATGAACATCGATTAACTCCTAGTTCAGTAACGTATAAAGCATGGAGCGGGGGCATTTAAAACATTAGCATACAGATTTAATCACAGTCACTCATTCTAGTTACCGCAAGTTAAACAATGAGTAGCACTAGAACCCTCTGCATTATCGGACAAAGCTACTCATTACATTCGATTACCTAAGTGAAGACCCGATCTTTGAACCTTTCTGGATAAGGCTTTTGATGCAATTTTATTACATATGAAATTATGAATTATCTAGGGAATATACGCGCGTTTAAATGTGTTTGTTATAAGAGCGATACCATGGCTTAGAATAGTACAGTATTATTTAGTAGATGAAGTAGGGCTGTCTCGATGATCCTTTGGTAGTCAGCATCTACAGGCCATCTTATCATAGCATCATATCGAATAAAAATAACTTAATATCAAGCCCCGATCAAACCAGAAGCTAAGAGCAACGAATGATCTCTTTCTAAAGGGGTCGATCTAAACAACGGCCTGAGAGGCCAGAATGAAGCAATATCCGCGCTGGGTTCTGCCGCAGACACGCCCCAAACCAAATCCGCATTCTGTACTTTCATTGAACAGAACGAAGACCTAAGGCAAATCGTTGAATTTTAGAGCGCTTCAAAGAAAATCAAGGACTTGTTACTCATCTTAAACACACTTCTCGAGTACGATGCGAACAAATACAACGGAGGATGCCTTACCTCTCAAAAACCTCTGAAGTTCTTTTTCGCGGCCGAACCTTCGTCATAGGCAGCGCATTATTGGAATCTGGGCGTGACCTTGGAACGAGCGACCAGTAAGTTGTAGATGGGCTGCAATTTAACAATTAAAAATCTTTCATGCTTCTATAAATTCTTCAAAAATTAAATTGACTTTGGCAACTGATGGGTTGATAAATAGGTGAATAGGGATGAATTTGAAAAATAATGAGCTAAGCGAAAGAAACCTTTCTAACACAAAGATTTGAACTGATTAATCGTGAATTATTGCAGAAAAATGAATAATAAAAGAACGAAAAAAAAATAAAATTAAAACTAAACACCAACCAATCGCTAACATTAAGGTGCTGCAGCGATCACCTCGAGGTGCCAATGTACCACGTCACATCAAGCTTCGAGTCATCCTATAATCATATACCATCACTCACTATGAAACTAATTGCGACATGCATCCATAAAGACGAATCGAAGATTAAAACGAAAAAGTAGGGACAAATTTACTGCTAAACTGTGGTATGCAAAGCAATAATCCCTTTCCTTTACAAGTATGCAATTCATGATAAGTTTTGATTTAAGAAAATTGAATAAATGGCCTAAAACAGAATGAACATCGATTAACTCCTAGTTCAGTAACGTATAAAGTATGGAGCGGGGGCATTTAAAACATTAGCATACAGATTTAATCACAGTCACTCATTCTTGTTACCGCAAGTTAAACAATGAGTAGCACTAGAACCCTCTGCATTATCGGACAAAGCTACTCATTACATTCGATTACCTAAGTGAAGACCCGATCTTTGAACCTTTCTGGAGAAGGCTTTTGATGCAATTTTATTACATATGAAATTATGAATTATCTAAGGAATATACGCGCATTTAAATATGTGTTTGTTATAAGAGCGACACCATGGCTTAGAATAGTACAGTATTATTTAGTAGATGAAGTAGGGCTGTCTCGATGATCCTTTGGTAGTCAGCATCTACAGGCCATCTTATCATAGCATCATATCGAATAAAAATAACTTAATATCAAGCCCCGATCAAACCAGAAGCTAAGAGCAACGAATGATCTCTTTCTAAAGGGGTCGATCTAAACAACGGCCTGAGAGGCCAGAATGAAGCAATATCCGCGCTGGGTTCTGCCGCAGACACGCCCCAAACCAAATCCGCATTCTGTACTTTCATTGAACAGAACGAAGACCTAAGGCAAATCGTTGAATTTTAGAGCGCTTCAAAGAAAATCAAGGACTTGTTACTCATCTTAAACACACTTCTCGAGTACGATGCGAACAAATACAACGGAGGATGCCTTACCTCTCGTAAACCTCTGAAGTTCATTTTCGCGGTCGAACCTTCGTCATAGGCAGCGCATTATTGGAATCTGGGCGTGACCTTGGAACGAGCGACCAGTAAGTTGTAGATGGGCTGCAATTTAACAATTAAAAATCTTTCATGCTTCTATAAATTCTTCAAAAATTAAATTGACTTTGGCAACTGATGGGTTGATAAATAGGTGAATAGGGATGAATTTGAAAAATAATGAGCTAAGCGAAAGAAACCTTTCTAACACAAAGATTTGAACTGATTAATCGTGAATTATTGCAGAAAAATGAATAATAAAAGAACGAAAAAAAAATAAAATTAAAACTAAACACCAACCAATCGCTAACATTAAGGTGCTACAGCGATCACCTCGAGGTGCCAATGCACCACGTCACATCAAGCTTTGAGTCATCCTATAATCATATACCATCACTCACCATGAAACTAATTGCCACATGCATCCATAAAGACGAATCGAAGATTAAAACGAAAAAGTAGGGACAAATTTACTGCTAAACTGTGGTATGCAAAGCAATAATCCCTTTCCTTTATAAGTATGCAATTCATGATTAGTTTTGATTTAAGAAAATTGAATAAATGGCCTAAAACAGAATGAACATCGATTAACTCCTAGTTCAGTAACGTATAAAGCATGGAGCGGGGGCATTTAAAACATTAGCATACAGATTTAATCACAGTCACTCATTCATGTTACCGCAAGTTAAACAATGAGTAGCACTAGAACCCTCTGCATTATCGGACAAAGCTACTCATTACATTCGATTACCTAAGTGAAGACCCGATCTTTGAACCTTTCTGGAGAAGGCTTTTGATGCAATTTTATTACATATGAAATTATGAATTATCTAAGGAATATACGCGCATTTAAATATGTGTTTGTTATAAGAGCGACACCATGGCTTAGAATAGTACAGTATTATTTAGTAGATGAAGTAGGGCTGTCTCGATGATCCTTTGGTAGTCAGCATCTACAGGCCATCTTATCATAGCATCATATCGAATAAAAATAACTTAATATCAAGCCCCGATCAAACCAGAAGCTAAGAGCAACGAATCATCTCTTTCTAAAGGGGTCGATCTAAACAACGGCCTGAGAGGCCAGAATGAAGCAATATCCGCGCTGGGTTCTGCCGCAGACACGCCCCAAACCAAATCCGCATTCTGTACTTTCATTGAACAGAACGAAGACCTAAGGCAAATCGTTGAATTTTAGAGCGCTTCAAAGAAAATCAAGGACTTGTTACTCATCTTAAACACACTTCTCGAGTACGATGCGAACAAATACAACGGAGGATGCCTTACCTCTCAAAAACCTCTGAAGTTCTTTTTCGCGGCCGAACCTTCGTCATAGGCAGCGCATTATTGGAATCTGGGCGTGACCTTGGAACGAGCGACCAGTAAGTTGTAGATGGGCTGCAATTTAACAATTAGAAATCTTTCATGCTTCTATAAATTCTTCAAAAATTAAATTGACTTTGGCAACTGATGGGTTGATAAATAGGTGAATAGGGATGAATTTGAAAAATAATGAGCTAAGCGAAAGAAACCTTTCTAACACAAAGATTTGAACTGATTAATCGTGAATTATTGCAGAAAAATGAATAATAAAAGAACGAAAAAAAATAAAATTAAAACTAAACACCAACCAATCGCTAACATTAAGGTGCTGCAGCGATCACCTCGAGGTGCCAATGTACCACGTCACATCAAGCTTCGAGTCATCCTATAATCATATACCATCACTCACTATGAAACTAATTGCGACATGCATCCATAAAGACGAATCGAAGATTAAAACGAAAAAGTAGGGACAAATTTACTGCTAAACTGTGGTATGCAAAGCAATAATCCCTTTCCTTTACAAGTATGCAATTCATGATAAGTTTTGATTTAAGAAAATTGAATAAATGGCCTAAAACAGAATGAACATCGATTAACTCCTAGTTCAGTAACGTATAAAGCATGGAGCGGGGGCATTTAAAACATTAGCATACAGATTTAATCACAGTCACTCATTCTAGTTACCGCAAGTTAAACAATGAGTAGCACTAGAACCCTCTGCATTATCGGACAAAGCTACTCATTACATTCGATTACCTAAGTGAAGACCCGATCTTTGAACCTTTCTGGATAAGGCTTTTGATGCAATTTTATTACATATGAAATTATGAATTATCTAGGGAATATACGCGCGTTTAAATGTGTTTGTTATAAGAGCGATACCATGGCTTAGAATAGTACAGTATTATTTAGTAGATGAAGTAGGGCTGTCTCGATGATCCTTTGGTAGTCAGCATCTACAGGCCATCTTATCATAGCATCATATCGAATAAAAATAACTTAATATCAAGCCCCGATCAAACCAGAAGCTAAGAGCAACGAATGATCTCTTTCTAAAGGGGTCGATCTAAACAACGGCCTGAGAGGCCAGAATGAAGCAATATCCGCGCTGGGCTCTGCCGCAGACACGCCCCAAACCAAATCCGCATTCTGTACTTTCATTGAACAGAACGAAGACCTAAGGCAAATCGTTGAATTTTAGAGCGCTTCAAAGAAAATCAAGGACTTGTTACTCATCTTAAACACACTTCTCGAGTACGATGCGAACAAATACAACGGAGGATGCCTTACCTCTCGTAAACCTCTGAAGTTCATTTTCGCGGTCGAACCTTCGTCATAGGCAGCGCATTATTGGAATCTGGGCGTGACCTTGGAACAAGCGACCAGTAAGTTGTAGATGGGCTGCAATTTAACAATTAAAAACTTTCATGCTTCTATAAATTCTTCAAAAATTAAATTGACTTTGGCAACTGATGGGTTGATAAATAGGTGAATGGGGATGAATTTGAAAAATAATGAGCTAAGCGAAAGAAACCTTTCTAACACAAAGATTTGAACTGATTAATCGTGAATTATTGCAGAAAAATGAATAATAAAAGAACGAAAAAAAAAATAAAATTAAAACTAAACACCAACCAATCGCTAACATTAAGGTGCTGCAGCGATCACCTCGAGGTGCCAATGTACCACGTCACATCAAGCTTCGAGTCATCCTATAATCATATACCATCACTCACTATGAAACTAATTGCGACATGCATCCATAAAGACGAATCGAAGATTAAAACGAAAAAGTAGGGACAAATTTACTGCTAAACTGTGGTATGCAAAGCAATAATCCCTTTCCTTTACAAGTATGCAATTCATGATAAGTTTTGATTTAAGAAAATTGAATAAATGGCCTAAAACAGAATGAACATCGATTAACTCCTAGTTCAGTAACGTATAAAGCATGGAGCGGGGGCATTTAAAACATTAGCATACAGATTTAATCACAGTCACTCATTCTAGTTACCGCAAGTTAAACAATGAGTAGCACTAGAACCCTCTGCATTATCGGACAAAGCTACTCATTACATTCGATTACCTAAGTGAAGACCCGATCTTTGAACCTTTCTGGATAAGGCTTTTGATGCAATTTTATTACATATGAAATTATGAATTATCTAGGGAATATACGCGCGTTTAAATGTGTTTGTTATAAGAGCGATACCATGGCTTAGAATAGTACAGTATTATTTAGTAGATGAAGTAGGGCTGTCTCGATGATCCTTTGGTAGTCAGCATCTACAGGCCATCTTATCATAGCATCATATCGAATAAAAATAACTTAATATCAAGCCCCGATCAAACCAGAAGCTAAGAGCAACGAATGATCTCTTTCTAAAGGGGTCGATCTAAACAACGGCCTGAGAGGCCAGAATGAAGCAATATCCGCGCTGGGCTCTGCCGCAGACACGCCCCAAACCAAATCCGCATTCTGTACTTTCATTGAACAGAACGAAGACCTAAGGCAAATCGTTGAATTTTAGAGCGCTTCAAAGAAAATCAAGGACTTGTTACTCATCTTAAACACACTTCTCGAGTACGATGCGAACAAATACAACGGAGGATGCCTTACCTCTCGTAAACCTCTGAAGTTCATTTTCGCGGTCGAACCTTCGTCATAGGCAGCGCATTATTGGAATCTGGGCGTGACCTTGGAACAAGCGACCAGTAAGTTGTAGATGGGCTGCAATTTAACAATTAAAAACTTTCATGCTTCTATAAATTCTTCAAAAATTAAATTGACTTTGGCAACTGATGGGTTGATAAATAGGTGAATGGGGATGAATTTGAAAAATAATGAGCTAAGCGAAAGAAACCTTTCTAACACAAAGATTTGAACTGATTAATCGTGAATTATTGCAGAAAAATGAATAATAAAAGAACGAAAAAAAAAATAAAATTAAAACTAAACACCAACCAATCGCTAACATTAAGGTGCTACAGCGATCACCTCGAGGTGCCAATGCACCACGTCACATCAAGCTTTGAGTCATCCTATAATCATATACCATCACTCACCATGAAACTAATTGCCACATGCATCCATAAAGACGAATCGAAGATTAAAACGAAAAAGTAGGGACAAATTTACTGCTAAACTGTGGTATGCAAAGCAATAATCCCTTTCCTTTATAAGTATGCAATTCATGATTAGTTTTGATTTAAGAAAATTGAATAAATGGCCTAAAACAGAATGAACATCGATTAACTCCTAGTTCAGTAACGTATAAAGCATGGAGCGGGGGCATTTAAAACATTAGCATACAGATTTAATCACAGTCACTCATTCATGTTACCGCAAGTTAAACAATGAGTAGCACTAGAACCCTCTGCATTATCGGACAAAGCTACTCATTACATTCGATTACCTAAGTGAAGACCCGATCTTTGAACCTTTCTGGAGAAGGCTTTTGATGCAATTTTATTACATATGAAATTATGAATTATCTAAGGAATATACGCGCATTTAAATATGTGTTTGTTATAAGAGCGACACCATGGCTTAGAATAGTACAGTATTATTTAGTAGATGAAGTAGGGCTGTCTCGATGATCCTTTGGTAGTCAGCATCTACAGGCCATCTTATCATAGCATCATATCGAATAAAAATAACTTAATATCAAGCCCCGATCAAACCAGAAGCTAAGAGCAACGAATGATCTCTTTCTAAAGGGGTCGATCTAAACAACGGCCTGAGAGGCCAGAATGAAGCAATATCCGCGCTGGGTTCTGCCGCAGACACGCCCCAAACCAAATCCGCATTCTGTACTTTCATTGAACAGAACGAAGACCTAAGGCAAATCGTTGAATTTTAGAGCCTTCAAAGAAAATCAAGGACTTGTTACTCATCTTAAACACACTTCTCGAGTACGATGCGAACAAATACAACGGAGGATGCCTTACCTCTCAAAAACCTCTGAAGTTCTTTTTCGCGGCCGAACCTTCATCATAGGCAGCGCATTATTGGAATCTGGGCGTGACCTTGGAACGAGCGATCAGTAAGTTGTAGATGGGCTGCAATTTAACAATTAAAAATCTTTCATGCTTCTATAATTTCTCCAAAAATACAATTGACTTTGGCAACTGATGGGTTGATAAATAGGTGAATGGGGATGAATTTGAAAAATAATGAGCTAAGCGAAAGAAACCTTTCTAACACAAAGATTTGAACTGATTAATCGTGAATTATTGCAGAAAAATGAATAATAAAAGAACGAAAAAAAAAATAAAATTAAAACTAAACACCAACCAATCGCTAACATTAAGGTGCTACAGCGATCACCTCGAGGTGCCAATGCACCACGTCACATCAAGCTTTGAGTCATCCTATAATCATATACCATCACTCACCATGAAACTAATTGCCACATGCATCCATAAAGACGAATCGAAGATTAAAACGAAAAAGTAGGGACAAATTTACTGCTAAACTGTGGTATGCAAAGCAATAATCCCTTTCCTTTATAAGTATGCAATTCATGATTAGTTTTGATTTAAGAAAATTGAATAAATGGCCTAAAACAGAATGAACATCGATTAACTCCTAGTTCAGTAACGTATAAAGCATGGAGCGGGGGCATTTAAAACATTAGCATACAGATTTAATCACAGTCACTCATTCATGTTACCGCAAGTTAAACAATGAGTAGCACTAGAACCCTCTGCATTATCGGACAAAGCTACTCATTACATTCGATTACCTAAGTGAAGACCCGATCTTTGAACCTTTCTGGAGAAGGCTTTTGATGCAATTTTATTACATATGAAATTATGAATTATCTAAGGAATATACGCGCATTTAAATATGTGTTTGTTATAAGAGCGACACCATGGCTTAGAATAGTACAGTATTATTTAGTAGATGAAGTAGGGCTGTCTCGATGATCCTTTGGTAGTCAGCATCTACAGGCCATCTTATCATAGCATCATATCGAATAAAAATAACTTAATATCAAGCCCCGATCAAACCAGAAGCTAAGAGCAACGAATGATCTCTTTCTAAAGGGGTCGATCTAAACAACGGCCTGAGAGGCCAGAATGAAGCAATATCCGCGCTGGGTTCTGCCGCAGACACGCCCCAAACCAAATCCGCATTCTGTACTTTCATTGAACAGAACGAAGACCTAAGGCAAATCGTTGAATTTTAGAGCCTTCAAAGAAAATCAAGGACTTGTTACTCATCTTAAACACACTTCTCGAGTACGATGCGAACAAATACAACGGAGGATGCCTTACCTCTCAAAAACCTCTGAAGTTCTTTTTCGCGGCCGAACCTTCGTCATAGGCAGCGCATTATTGGAATCTGGGCGTGACCTTGGAACGAGCGATCAGTAAGTTGTAGATGGGCTGCAATTTAACAATTAAAAATCTTTCATGCTTCTATAATTTCTCCAAAAATACAATTGACTTTGGCAACTGATGGGTTGATAGAGGGATGAATAGAGATGAAATTAAAAAATAATGAGCTAAGCGAAAGAAACCTTTCTAACACAAAGATTTGAACTGATTAATCGTGAATTATTGCAGAAAAATGAATAATAAAAGAACGAAAAAAAAATAAAATTAAAACTAATCACCAACCAATCGCTAACACTAAAGTGCTGCAGCGATCACCTCGAGGTGCCAATGTACCACGTCACATCAAGCTACGAGTCATCCTATAATCATATACCATCACTCACTCTGAAACTAATTGCGATATGCATCCATAAAGACGAATCGAAGATTAAAACGAAAAAGTAGGGACAAATTTACCGCTAAACTGTGGTATGCAAAGCAATAATCCCTTTCCTTTATAAGTATGCACTTCATGATTAGTTTTCATTTAAGAAAATTGAATAAATGGCCTAAAATAGAATGAACATCGATTAACTCCTAGTTCAGTAACGTATATCGAATAAAAATAACTTAATATCAAACCCAAAGCTTCTCGTTACTAAGCAGTTTAAAACTTAACAAAACGAACTCAAAAAGTGATGATCGCAAGTGTAATAGCGATTAGACATAGTAATGATGATTAAATCGATATACAGTTCCCATAAAGCGTAGCTGCAATAGCTGCCTCCCCTTATGTTTATTTTGTGTCAATATAGAAAACAAGTAAAACCCTAACAACATGCTAATTTAATACATTCAAAGACGACTACAGATTGAAAAAGATCACAGATCAAAATTCAAATGCGACCTCTCTCTCCTCGTCCCCTTCCTATACTCAACTCTGATCAATGCACACAATGCGAATTTGTTATGAGAGTAGTAATCGAAAAATGCCTTGAATGCAACGCTATTCATTCATGAAATATATCCCATTGTAAGCATCCATAGACTTGATACATGCTTTCTTTAGGCAAATATGGCAATTAAAAGCGTTCAGAATTTCACATATCAAACTCATTTTCTCGACTTAGAGAAAACTTCATGAGACGAGCAACTATTAAACTTTCAACAATGTAAACAAAATCAAACCTTCAGACGTCGATATCCGTTCAGATCATCATATTCCACTGCCTTCTCGTCACTGCTTCCTTCGGGTGTTTCGCCATTTCAACCATCCAGGGAGAACCTTATTCTGAAGATTTTTTCTAGTTATTTCATTTTTCACCAGCAGAACTCCTTAATACAAAAGGTCCCTGAACACCACTATCAGAATGGGAGCTAAATAAAGAACTAAATCTCTATTGCCTTGATTTTATCAACATCTTTTGCTACCATTTAAGCTCGATGTAGATATTTTCAACCACGCATCACGTTTCCTTTTTAACTCCAAAAACTTCGCTCCCAAATATTTCTGAATTTAATTGAAAAATTTTCCGAAATTAAACTGAGATAGCAATAATCCAATTCATTAAAACTAAGCAATATTTTTCTTCCCCGCATCTTACCTCGCAAGAAATTAGTACCCAAAAGTTCCGCACCTGGCTGGTTTGCGAAATGCATCGTTTAATTTAGCTGACACATTCACTTAAGTTATTTCCCACGCTTAAAAACCTCAAAATTTCTTGCAATTTGGAGAACTTACCCAATTTTCCAGCTAGAAACAAAAATTTCTGGGACTTTCGAAACAATAATTTTAACATCCTACCCATTTCACTACGAAGACGTACTAGACGGTTCAAAGCAGAAAGAAATTTCCTCATTGCCATTTCCCTAAAAGGCCTAAAAAGAGTTTGTACATGGTGAACGGAGTGAAGAGTGTGAAAATTCGTCCGACTCAACTACCAACGGACACTTAATCGCTTTTACAGGACATTGGTATTCTTGCAATGCTCAGATGAATACGAACTACTGATGAATTGCGCATCTCTCGCATATGCTTCACGGTAATGACACCGCAAAGGCGCAAAGGAAGTGTCAATTGCACATGGAAGGGAAACCTTTCGAAGCTCATTAGTAGTGGAATGCACGTTCTGCAATACGACCGTTACAATTTGCACCACCAGAATGGCATGAAATAAAAGAGAAGAATGAAGCATGTATTGGGATGCAAGGAAAATGAACAATAGGGATAAAACATTAAACGAAAAGAGCCTGTAGTGGTGAATGTTGGCAGTCCTAAGCAGATCTGTGCTTTGTTTACTTTGTTTAATTCTATCTCAGCTTAAGCATCGAATATCTCATTGGGAAAACCCAACATACCCGATAAGTCTGCACCACAATGATTTTTATGCTGAATCACGCAAAAGTGATTCAGAACAACCGCGAAAACCACTCGACGAACTTGTAATGCAAAAATCCAGAACCATCTGAGGTAAGAAATTCCATCCTTGCGCCATATGTCCTTTTTTCCGCGCAGTGAGGTGATAAAAATGAACGTCAGAGGATGCAGCTGTAAATTTCCAGACCACCACAACATAAACTAGTCCTTTAAGGACACCTATAGGATACATCACAACTTATTGGCCATCACTAAGGAGCTGGCATTGCCGCCCAATGACTCCTTTTCAACTTCTCAGTGGTATCATAGACCACAGTTAAAGTGATGGCATGGCCTCAGTGAATCATTTTCAACAGTATAATAGAGGCCACCGCTAAGGAGCTGGCGTTATCGCCCAATGACTCCTCTTCAGCGGCTTTGAAGAACCGTAATGGAGCTCGCACTGTCGCATAAGCAGCGAGTAGCTCCAACGGCCTATCAGATTGCCCAAAATGTATCACACAGAATTTGCATGGGCAAGGTCTTCTATTTCCTTCTACTTAACGGGTGGACGGAAATTTACGCCTGTACCCTCTAGGAAAAGTTTCGTTAATCTGTTACACATAGCAGAAAAAAAGAAAATAGGGCGCAAATGATTCCACCGACACAATGGTTCACTGGATAAATGCAGAAATTGTATGATATACAAAGTTCAGTCATCAATATAGTGTCATATTCATTGTGGCTGTATTTCATTTCATTATTTTTATTCTTGATCAGAAATATCTGGGCAGTTTTTTTCCCAACGGGATACTCGATACTTCAATTGAAAACTTAAGAATTCTCAGCACAGATCTGCTCATTACTACAAACATTCATCCACTTCAGATTCCTTTTCGTTCATGTATAATCCCTACTATTCATTTCCAATCACATCCCAATGCATCATTCATCATCTCAAAAACTTCAGCACATCGAAGTGGTGCAAACCACAACGAGACATATTACAAAAACGTGCATTTCCATTAGAAATGATCATCGAAAGACGTCCCTTCCATGCATTGACGCGCCTTCGCGCCTCAACAGCATCATTACAGGGAAACGTCCGTGGGAGATGAGGGGATTCATAGTAAATCGTATCCATCCAAGCAAAGCAAGAATGCCATGCTCTGGAAGAGCGATCCGGTACCCGGATGTAGTTGAAGTCACACAACCCTCACACTCATCACTTTCATTCACCAACTGCGAAGACAACTCTACAGGTTTACAAAGATCACTGAGTCCACTTAATTCATATTAACCAACAACATCGGCACACGGTAGTGATAGTTGGTGAGATCAGCTTCTTCCTTATCATTGTTGGATTGATGGTAGATCTTTTCTAGTCTCTATCTACGAAATTCCATAAAAATTTTAACTAAATAAACTTTCCCCATAAGAAACAAAAACATGTGGATCTCAACCACCAAAGCACAAAAAATAGCCATAGTGGAGAAACGAAATCCCATCAACTACCCTATCCATGTGCCGATGTTTATGATTTATATAAGATAAACGCACTCAATGAACTCTGTGAACTCTGTAAGGCTGCCTCTGCAAAACTTCATTTTTTGGATATTTTTCAGGGAGGCTAGGGATGATGGCAGAATGAAGAATTATTCTGCAATGACTGAGAGAATCAGTTCACAAAATTTCAAGCGACTTATCTTGCGCCATGTTGATATAGTAGTCCGCAGCACGCCTCGCCATTGTAACGGTCCTTGTGTCCTGCAACCGTTGCTGGAATCTATCGTTCCAAAGTGTCCAATACACCCGCTGCCCGCTCCATCTTTCTTTATTCGTCGTTTCCATATTCTTCTTTGTTGATTCCTTCATCCAAACATTGAGCGCTAGACTACGCTGGTCGCCCAAAAGAGCATAAAGTGAACTTCCATCTGTGAATGGAAAAGCGCGCCCGAAACTCCGGAACGATATGCGTTCTTCCACGCATGTTGATCAATCCAAATCGCTGCCCAAAGACCCAAAAAAATTACATAACGCACAGCCATAGGCCCTTCTGAACAATCGACCACGGTAATTGTAATAAATATATGAGGACAATTGTGATGAAATCGTCAACACAATTCTCGAATTCACAAACAACAGAAAATTAACACATAGCTGAACGTTCATCAAACTTGCTGCGCAGAGGAAGAGAGAAATGGACAAGGAGAGAATCCCATATTCAGCTTTCAAAAGCGACGAAAACGATATTTGCTGTGTTTTTCGTCATTCAACCAAACACCCACTACAAGCTCCGGAATCTGACAATAAGACTCGTGATCTCCAATACTGTCTGATCACATTACAGATTCCTTACCATATGGCTACATTTCCTCGACTATTCACTTCAGCTACTATAGTAAACAAACGATCGATCGCATTTACACACATCTGACTTTCGGTGAACTTCGATGAAAGATGAAAGCATAACGGCGTAAGCACTAAGCAATCTTTGCGTCAACACTGCGATTATGGCTTAGAGTCCTCCTTGCTCATCCGCTTACTTCCTCAAGCACTCATTCATAAAAACAGAAAAACATATCGAAAGTATCAATGCATAAAGTGAACGCAACTTCAACAAAGATCAATCATCAATTTAAGCTTTCAAATTACATTCAGTTCATTGCAATAAAGTGAATAGGATGGAATTATAGAAGCAATAAAAGACAAATGAATTAAATACAAAATCTTCCTCTCATAAGCACTTTAGTGCACTTATCAGGAATATATAGCATTAATGCATAGAAGTTAGAGACGAAATGCGCCTCATACAAGACTTACCTTCATAAGTAAATTATACAAAACTAGCATTAACAAAGTCAGAAACAGTCTGTAAGGATATGATAGGAATGATGAGAAACAAACATCATTAAGCCTGCACAGCAATGACAACCGACATCCACAGTTGCTAAAGAGAGTAGATGAGTCTATAAAGGAGCATAATTCGTTGACTCATATGTCCGATAGGTCACAATAAGAGAGTCAAAAAAATAAAATTATTCGACAAAACACAGCAGAGTGTGCGAGTATTTGACCAGGAAAAGATATATATATATATATATATATATATATATATATTTGTTTGTTGAGGATAACAGCTGAAGTCTGCTTTCATTTGCTCGCTACAAGAAACTGCTTATCCACATCCACTAAGCAGTTTATTATGGCGAGCAAATGGAAGCAGACTTCAGCTTTTACTCCCTACAATCCTTCTCCCCTCCCCCCTCCGGCTTAGTTAAACGCTCAAAAAAGACGGCTGCTGGGGCCTTCGCTCATGCAACCGAACCGTTGCACAAGTCCGAAAGGAACCGATTTATTCACTCCCTGCCGTATGCAAGGGAATCAGCTGCCAGTTTCATACACGAATAACTTACGCGCCAGACGTTCAGTCGGAAAATGGTAAATTCAGAAAACCCGCCTCCACCGTATGCACTTACGCACCAGAAATTATACCGACCAAATTTCGCCTAAATGAAACAAATCAACAAATGAAACAGGCAGACATGGGCACAGGCACAAATATATGCACGGCCTGATATGATGCCCCCGCAGTGCACTTGTGTACATGTTTCAAATCAAATACATAAGAAGGCAAATACATGTTCTATGATTAAACAATTTCATCTTTCCACACTGTTTAGTCAATGCGATTATCAGCTCACAATTACAAAACCGTATGTGAGCACAACATTCTTCTGAGGGCACCTTGAATAATTTTTGATGGTGGAACGAACATATCGAGAGAACCCCCATCCCTCCCATGTTACAAATCGAATTCCACCAACAATGAGTTAAGTTTAGGAGTCTAAAGTTGTTTTCGTTCTAATAGTCAAGAGGGAACACAACTTAACTCAAACCTAAATGTTTCGAATATATCGAAGCTTAGAGAAATGGTCTGAAATTAGCAAACACGCAGACCATCGACCGCAACATCAACGCGTGCGTCGCCTCACCCAATGCGAACAGAGAGAGCATTCGAGTAGAATGCGCACTCCTCTTGACGTTTGCAAGTAATCACAGATTCATTCCCGCCTTGTAGATCATACAACACCCTCTGTACGGAAATGATTACTTCGCGAGATTAAAAAGAAGGAAAAAGTTAACGTTCTTTGAGGTCGTAACTGTGATCTACGAATGTTTTATTCAGAAAAAATTCAATGGTAAATTCAGAAAACCCGCCTCCACCGTATGCACTTACGCACCAGAAATTATACCGACCAAATTTCGCCTAAATGAAACAAATCAACAAATGAAACAGGCAGACATGGGCACAGGCACAAATATATGCACGGCCTGATATGATGCCCCCGCAGTGCATTTGTGTACATGTTTCAAATCAAATACATAAGAAGGCAAATACATGTTCTATGATTAAACAATTTCATCTTTCCACACTGTTTAGTCAATGCGATTATCAGCTCACAATTACAAAACCGTATGTGAGCACAACATTCTTCTGAGGGCACCTTGAATAATTTTTGATGGTGGAACGAACATATCGAGAGAACCCCCATCCCTCCCATGTTACAAATCGAATTCCACCAACAATGAGTTAAGTTTAGGAGTCTAAAGTTGTTTTCGTTCTAATAGCCAAGAGGGAACACAACTTAACTCAAACCTAAATGTTTCGAATATATCGAAGCTTAGAGAAATGGTCTGAAATTAGCAAACACGCAAACCATCGACCGCAACATCAACGCGTGCGTCGCCTCACCCAATGCGAATAGAGAGAGCATTCGAGTAGAATGCGCACTCCTCTTGACGTTTGCAAGTAATCGCAGATTCATTCCCGCCTTGTAGATCATACAACACCCTCTGTACAGAAATGATTACTTCGCGAGATTAAAAAGAAGGAAAAAGTTAACGTTCTTTGAGGTCGTAACTGTGATCTACGAATGTTTTATTCAATCTTTTATGTGGTAAAGATAACGCTCGCTCATATCATTGCGTATCGATTTCTGCCGTATTGATTTCTGCCTCATTAGGGCTACATTTGCAGTTTTGCGAATTAGTGGCACATGTCGAGTTTTCATATGAAAGTTGGAAAGTAAGCAGTGATTTGACCTCATATTAACGAAAATTCGATAATTCAGAGCAGATATGAGCACTGGAACTTTACCTGCCGATTTTTAATATGCGAAACGAGAAGACCACACCTATCTCTACCACCTCTGCTCTGATCCATAAATATTTAAAAACTTTCAAACTTGGGGAATATCGCTGTACCCATTTCGCAATAGACTTTTCCAGTATATCTGGAAGTTACTCTTGGACTCGCTGTTTGAGCTCAGTAGTATCAAATGACATGAACAGAATAAGAGGGAAAGTTGAAAACATGCTGATTTTCGCGCACCTTTTGTGAATACCGAGCGCCGAGCAACGTGTGTGGTTTGTAAGCACATGTATTGCTTGAAAAGAGACTCGTCTCGATTAGTCAACTTTAAGTGGGAAAAGGACAAGTATTAGGTCTATAATAAAATTAAATTCTCTAATCAATTGTTTTTAATTGTTCGGTAATAAATCAGTTAGCAATAATTAATCTTTCACTTAGTTGCTAATCAATTCAATCAGCTATAATCAGGAAGTTCTTTTCGAGCTCTTCTTTGGTGCCAATCACAACAGGTGAGAAGAGATTTAGGATGTGACTATGTGTCTAAGTAATCACACATCCATAGATAATCGTGAACGAGTTTAATTTCGGAAATGCATGATCCATCAGATAGTTAGCGCAGTTCTGCTGCATACCAAGACAGATCTCAAAACTACTCTTATTAATTTGCCCATTACAGCAATCGAATTGACGGCATATTATAGCAATTTAGTGCATACTAGGCTTAAACGCTGTGATTAAGATAGGCAACACATTGAAACTCCCAGGCTTCGTTTCAAATCGTCAGGCGTCGTTCGTTTTTCAATTTTACACGTGGGGCCAAGCTCGCTGCTGCTATGACCAATTCATTGTTTATTCTGATTTGTATCAGTGACAAAATAGTGCATTAACGACTATCCATTCATTCATTTCATTTCTTGGCGATTCCAAAAATCTTTTGAAAAAGTTAATATCGATTCAATGGAGTAGAATAATAAAAACTTCTAGTAGCGTATGTACATTGCTACTAATAGATTGGCCGATTATCCATCTTCAGCAGTTTCTTCAGTTGCTTCATCTCGCCTCTTTCCGCCCAAAAACATTTTCTAGGATCAGTGTTACAGGAAATGAAGGTTTTTATACCTAAGCTAGACACAGAGTGTAAATGAAATGACATTTAAATTTGTAGCCTTGTTACATCCTCATCTCTCTCACAAATAATTCTTAAGCTCATTACTCATTGAAGACCATCACTGAAACTTTCAAGGTAACGACCAAAGATATGGGACTAGCTTTGAATCTACAGATGTGCTTTCAAAACCTGCGCTGGCTTCAAACCCATTCCGATCCGTTATGAACATGAATTTTAAAGCGACCCTAAGGCAACGTGTAATTTCTCATGATCACCAAAACTTCTTAGAAAAGCCAAACGCCTTCTGGGACACCAATATAAGAAGGCATAATATACATTGGCTTTTTATGCAAGAGGAATTTATGAACAAGCGATACCTGGGGAGATATTGCGTTCTGTTATACGACAGTGACAGTTTCGGCGTTTAACTCAAGTGGTATTGCTTTTATTGCAAGTTAAAACTTATATAATTGCACAAATTCGCAAACAGCACTTGTGGTCAATCATCGGAATCATAAATCAGAAAAGGAGACAAGTGCAAACTTTGCAAACATCGTGTTGGCATAACGATGGGATTCACTTTTATGGATGCCATCACCTTGTTGATGAGGCGACCTCAGTAGTTCGATAAAGCAGTCACCGATTTCTAGCAATCGGACATTTCAGAATAGTTGAGAATATGGAATTTTTGAACCTCAGTCAGGTAATTCGAATTTATTCAAGCTCTACCCGTAAAGCACGAACTCACAAATCTTCGTTTTGCAGCTTCGTACAACGCATGTTCACTATATTTTATAGTGCCAACAGATTTCGTAACTATGAGCTAAAGAGCGTACTGTACAGATATTGATCGGACAAATTCGATTTCAATGGTTGAGGATCAAATATTCAAAATCTTCAACCGCTCTATTATGTTTGGCGGCTAAATAACCGCATTCATCGCTCTACCCCACAGTAGATGTTGCCATTTGTGGCGCATGGTGAATACTCCACTAGCCATTTAAAACGTCTGTAGAGATCGATTATGGTCTAATTTTGAGATTTTAGGCAGCAGCAAAAATAAATAATCGCTTCGGCTAATTTCTTAATAATTGCCAATTAGCACACGACTTCGCAAAGTTCGCATATTCTGCACAACACGTTTTTTTCGTAGTTTCTTTGAAAGGCATGTGAGCAGAACGTATTGTTATTAGAATTTCATAATTGAATTTTGCAATTATCTGGCAAATAACACAATTTATCATCAAATAGTACGCTTTCCATAGAGATAATCTAAGTAATAAATTATCAGTAAACAATAATATATAGATATCGAAATACTGCATCAAAGAGGAAAGAAAATCTCAGCTATTTACATCATCATTTTATCGTTATTAGAGTTTAAAGGAATAAAAATTGAAGTGATAAATCAGCTTTTAATCTCTTTCCTTAATCTCACCTTTAAATAGAAATTGTGCCTTAAATAGCGTCCGGTAATTATGCTACTATCAACAATCACACTTACCGTCTATAAGAACCTTTCTGATCAGATGCTCCTCCCATCCCTCGTCCTCCTAAGCCATCACGATATACTCAGAATGGACACTAATCAGGACAAGTTAGCTTCTCAATTTCATCGTCTTTTAGAAGCAGTGCTAAGAAAAAGTGCCATTGGCACTATTAAACGAGGAATGCAATCGACGCGCACAAAAAGGGAACAGAGCATAGGTTAGTAGAGAAATAGGTGTCTTCCACTCGCAACCAATCCGATAAGGTGAGAATTAAGTTTCTAACCCCGGCGATCCTCCAGAAAGCAATTAATTTTCATATTCAGGTGGCCTGTTCCAAAGGAAAGCTGTAGGAATGAAAAATGCAAATTTCGCCAAAGAATGAGAACTCTTTTTGCAAAACGTATATATGGAAACCACCGATTTCCTTGATAATTTTTTTACATTACAAAAAAAAGAAGATACAGTTCAGGCGGACGTTATTTTAGTTTCATTATACAAAAGAATGAATTGGAGAGGATAAAAATAAACGCAAAAACTTTTGAAGACGTTCTCAGAATAGTGAATCCTCTAAAAGTGTTGAAAATTACTATCAATCATTCGGGAATGGATTATAAGGAAATCGTTACTCAGACAATGTTCGTATTTTATGAAGTAAAAAAATCGCATCAAACAGCATCTTCTCAAATCTTTCAAAAGTTCCATCAAATATTTCAAATAGTATATTGTTGTCGAAGAGGCAACCATAAAGCTCGCTTATGAAAATCACAACCAGAGAATGGTGCGTGATTATACGCACGCATCAAACAAAGGTAAGACGTTCAGATGCGAAAAAAAAAAATAATCGAAACGAAAACACAAGGCGCCAGAAACGAGGATCACAATCGCAAGGGTACAGTCGAAGAAATTTACTGATAACGTTGTTGGGAAACTAAACAACTGAAGGAGGAGAATAGGAATGAAATGAAATGGGTTTTCTGAGACTATCAGTTAATCATTATACTCTAATTTTGAAAGAAATGGAAGAAACCCGTCGAGATTAGAAGGCTGCATAGGTGAGCCTTCCTCTCCTGGTGTCTAGAGATAGTTGTGATCTCAGGTAAAGAACTTGGGGATAATCATGCTGTCGGGACAAAAGGAAAGCTCATATCTGGAAAGCTTCAAGATGGAGCGGAGGCTTCGTCGGCGAGTATGCAAAGGAAACCTATAGAGTTGTCTTTTGCCATTTTTTTAAAGTTGGCACAGCAGCACCTGGAAGTGTCATGAACGAATGTTTTGGATACATTGAAATGCTAAGAAAATCCCTTGCAGCTCCATAACCATTGAGCACCACTCAGCTCATGACGCCCTGAAGGATGCAACACGTTAACAGTCTGATAGTCTCTTCGATGCATGGAAACAATACGATTGTGCTAAATGCTCATATCAGGAAAAATTGGGAAAAAATTAATGAAATTTTCACGAGGCATGGAAAATGAATTGAGTGGAATAGGCTGGTTGTGCGGCCGTAGGAATATATGCATGTGCTGGTGGAATGTGGAGTTTCATGGCATCGCCATAGGGATTCGGTTGTGGCTTCAGCATCTCATAGAAGGGCGCTTCTGGTGGCACACCACGTTTCTTGCCCTTCGTCTTTGTGCTAATCTTACGATTCCGCGTTTGGATACCGTCTTTCTTCATGGAAATTGGCCGTGAGATCTGCAATTACAATAAATGCATTCAAAATGCTATATATGAATCCACAATAACGCTCCATTTTATAATATTGCCGCGCCAGAGAAATCGGCAGTCACGGTTAATGACCATTTATTTATATATTTGCCGACAGCGAAAACACTCCTATTTGTATCGCCGATTTCGTTTATTGTGCCTTAAAGGTAAAATAGGCTTATATGTACGCCACAATCGGCTATGTCCCGCTATACAGATTGCCACACTTAGAACTTATGCAATTGCCTCTTCACACCATTGTTATAGGTAACAAATATATGCGACTATATAACACGTAACACATCTCCTAGTTAGAATTTATGCACTATATTGCAGATGACAAGCGAGTAAGTTGTTAATACAGAACACTTGTTAAGATAATTGAACTAGAACATCATAATCATTCCCTCACATTTAACCAACTATTATTTCAATGTGATGTGTGCATAATATGGCCATCATCCATGCATAATTGCTCACAGTAACACTTTTCAAAATTTCAACAACCATTTACCGTGGTGAGCTGTTCTCAATGTGCGGCATCCTGTTAAAATTAGAGTAGTTGTTTGATTTCGAGTAGTTGCTCAGCCTCGACCGATTTTTCGCTTTGACTACTCTATTTTTTGGGGGGACTGATGGTGAAACTTCATTAGTCGATAGCAAACTATCGGCTTATTCGACGACTAGAAATAAATTCCACAAAAAGTTTATTGCAAGCGCCAGAAATGCTTTGTCAATGTGCTATTTTCGTGAACTATCTTACCTAGTTCATCGAGGAAATAATTACACCAGGGGGCATATGTAGTGGTATGCATAGTAACTGCAATTTTTAATCTTTGCCTCATTGGCAAACTATCGCTGTCATAACATTGGATTACTATTCCGAATTGCTTCAATACCATTAAGGCCCTCAATAAACCAAATAATAGCAATCGATGCGATTTGCGATGACTCTCTCCAGAGATAGTGCTTTGAACGGCGAACTGAAGCGCTTTGTTATAAGTGTAAGGTGCACTAAAATTAGCGATCCCCGTTTTGCTTGTGGGAGCAGCATTTATAGGTGGCGTCGGCAAGAAGTATGCAGACAAGATCAGTCGCATACGAGACGGCCGCGCCGAGGTGCACTCCGGTAGCATGCCTACTCATAACTCAACCTCAATGCCAAACGCCTTCCGAATACGTCGACCGTCACTCTCGCAGCCATTCGACCGCTCCCTTACTCCCCCACTCACTCTTTCCTACTCGATCGTCCTTTATCTTAACCTATTTTCGAAAGCAAAGACCAACTTGGAAGAGAAAAACCACAGACATTTACATTACTTGCTGCTAGCCAGCAAAAAGGCACTATGGCATTATAAGGTGCTGCTGTTGCGCATTGTTTTGCCATTTCTTCATAACTGCTCTTATTATTTGCCAACAAGAAAAAGACTGCAGAACGCAGAATGTTTGCGAAAAATAGGGAAGTTGCGGTCATTTCGCGAATTCAGCGCATTCAATCCCACTAGAAGTGGTCATTATAGTTGAGCGCATTCAGTTTCTCTAGAAAATGTGCACTATTCATCTGCATAAAAATGCACACATGACATTTGTCTAATTGTTGCCAATTCAAGTTGCCTTCGTTTGTTCAAGAAATAAATAAATAAAATAATGCGTTAGAAAAGAACTTCAACTGCTTTCAGAGTGAAATATCAGGGCTCTAGAATTTATTTGTGCCGACAGCTTTTTGGTTTAATGTTGGCAGTGTGTTGAAAAAATATGGTGTTGAAGTGCGAACAGCTGTTCGGCAATGAGACGCCTCGTGAACAGCGCTCATTGGTGGCAGGACTCGAAGAGGAAGACGAATGGTGTGCGTAGAGGCCATCATAAGTTTTTAAAACGTGAGCACTGCTTCAGCAAAGCGATGTGGGTAATGTTTTGTTGCGCTCCAAAGAAGCAATTGCTTGCCCAACGGCTGGCAGTTGCCCATTCAGCTGCTCGTTGTAGCCCCTTAAACGAACGTCGATGCGCTTTTTGCGAGTGCACAAAGCCCACCCACAGTCACCGCATAAAATAATTACGCAACGCGTTTGCCGCATACTCAATTAACCCCGTCAGACAAGCCGTGTCAATTGACTGTGTAAACCTAGACGCATCCATCTGGCGCGCGCTTAACCACGCTGATCTCTTAACTCCAATTCCGATTTGACTCCAAGGATGGCCATTTCGTATTCCTGTGTACCTATTGGAGTGCATACAGTAATAGATGATAAACACAGTGAAATACGATTGGATCTGCTATTACGAAAGGGGCGGCAGGTTGTTGCTTGTTTATTGAATTTCCAGCGCTAGTGCATACCGCCCTTGTGGGAGCGACACATTGTAGCCAAAATGCGAAGACTTCCATTTTTTTTTCAATTTAACTGGAATTTTGATACTTTTTCCAGGATTACTATTAGTTAGTCGAAAAAGAAAATGCACCCACTTGCTAAGAATTTAACCATATAACTACCGTTTATACTAAGTGGTAAGGCCGAATTAAATCAGCACAATTAGTCCAGCATTTCAAACGCATCATGTGGAAACTATCGTATATGAAAAATGTGGGCGCTGCTTCCAACGATCCACATATCCTCAGTTATACGCGCATCACTACGATAGTATCGGAACGTCACTTGAAATCCTCCTTATCTTAGCAAGGGTGCAAGTCGCACTCTGAAGGTATCTAAAATGACGGAATTCACCTAATCATTCACCTGCTGCATCAACTTCCTACTCTGGACTCATTAAGCCTAAGTAAGCTAACCTTATCAGCAAACTCTTAGGAAGAATTCAGAAGTTAACGTTTCAGGATTGTTGAAGTAACGACATTGTCTGAGCTGGATTTGAAAGGAGGTAGGTTGCACCTTTTGCTTCACCTCTTACTTCCTCACTCATCAAGCTGTATCAACTCTTGCACTCATCTACTTTTCATCGAATTACTTTGGTGGAGAAAATTGCGATGGCGGTTTTGGGTTATGGTTAGAAGAAATGCACAGTGTACTTTTGGTGAACTATGTTGCCGTCAAAACTATCCCTCTACAAAGAAATAGGATTGTTGTCAGAACTTGTTGGTCAAATGCACTGATATCTTCAACGCATTGTTCGGAACGACACTTCTTTTAGAAAGATAGGAGGAAAGTAAAATGGCAGCATTCGAGAATTGCTTCAAGGACTACCACAGGACGTACAAGAAATGGGCAAAAAAACTGTCAAAAGTATCTTGTTTTCCCGTGAAGCTGCAGTTGATTCTTTACACACATGAGTATTAAAATCAGGTCAGTCCGCTGCTTTGGAACCATTCTCTGTGGACTATGCAAGATAGATGCAATTTGCCTCTCCTTGGGCAAGCCTTCAAGTGATACAACGGCGCCCTCCTCTCATAGTCCGCAGACGCAGCACCACATATTTACCCTCAGGACAGATTTGAGCGCAGTCATAGGAGCCCACACGTGACCTCACTACTAGACGATGCACCGCCAATCATCAGGGAAGTTGCGGCTGGCTTTTGCTACGTTTTCTGTCCCATTTTCAGGCACAGCTTCGTACTGAGTGCTTTTCCCAACGCTTGAAAGGCTGCAGCTATGGTAGCAATACCGAAAAATCCTCCCTTAAACAGCATCTCAGATTACCGTCTATAGGCCTCATGGCATCATTTTGCAAGATGCCCAAAGCTGCCTTGATAAAATCAATTCCGAGCCACCTCAACCTTCCAGTCTTCATCAGCGACAATCAGTACGGCTTCACTAAACAAAAGTTGACTGACATCCAATCACGATTGCTATAAAGCTCCCCCAGCTGATCCCAAACAGATTAGCTTAGGATGAAGCAAAGATAAGGCGCTCCCGTGATTTCTCCCTGAAACTTGGTCCACAAAAAAATTCTAGTAGGCTAAGATAGCACCCCCTAATCCATAAGCTTTCAGCTTCAGCAACAATTTCGGATGTATCAGGGAGCGTGCGTTCGAAAATCATTATTGAGAAGTTCATGCAGGTCCCGGCAGGACACCATGAACTATGTCAACGTAGACTTCCCTCTGAGGAAACTCTGCTTATTATCGCTGGTGAAGTTAGAAATTCTAACATAATTCAAAACCTCACGATGACCTCGAGCATGTTGCAAAATGACGACGCGAGACTGATGGGGTAATAATTGAAAATACAGTTTAAGGGGTTTTCCCGGTTATAGTACCCATAGTTACAGTTCCCAGCGTCCGGAATAATTCACATTATAGGACTTTGCCTAAATCGAAGTCATGATGGGTAGCCAAGACCAGCGGCAGCCTCTTGATGAGTCCGGAAGACATCGATACCGTATCGTTAATCTCGTGAATGGTTAACGATACCGTACCGTTAATCCCGTGAATGGCTTATTTGACTACTTTCCACATCTATTTAGCTGAGGACATATAACCTAGTGGAGAGCGCCCTCAGTGCCATCAAAAACTTATACAGCTTGTCCTCATACTGGCGCCCATCTACGACCAGCCGATGAAACGACTTGACCCCTAGCTATTCCATTAAGACATGGCTTCCTCGGAAGAATGGTCACAGTTATTGCGGCTTGATATATCCGCCGAAAAATGCTTTACCTCACCTGGAAATTTTCGGGCTAAAATCCTCTTCCACGTTTATATGGTCTCGAACACCACAGAAATGACCCGATGAACGACTTGGATGTTTATATGAGTGACGACTTCAGCAGGCAGAGCCACTATATCAAACTTCCGCGGAAACCTGCTCAAGTTGAGAACCGTACTCACTGTGCCTTGCGAGCGAGACATTTGCGTAGAAGACTATGGGACTGCTTTCCTTGCTCACTACCGTCCCATTTTGGGAAGACTGTACTCTGCGGCCGAGGTATACATTAACTCACTCGAACGGATAGTCCGATGAATAATGCATCATGCAGGTGGAGCAACATGTGCATTACACTGCCTAGCATAACTGCATATTTAAGTAAACTGTTGGAATGCATGGGCGGATCCAATGAAAATACGTCACACCCCATATTAGTTTGGAATCTTCCGGCAGACAGCAAACTGTTGCTGATACTACGTATGGCACCAACTAGTGCTCCCAATCTCAACGTCTTTTGTTTCGCCCGTATGTTCTTCGATGGCTCGTTGTGCATTGAAACGCATCGATTTTTTGCAGCGACTTCAAATCAGTGAGCACAGTAAGAAAAAACGCGGGTAACTAATTTTCCGCCCCTGAGTCACGCTTGTTATGGTATACTTGCCTCGGCTTCACATGGTTAGGGCCGGCAACTCCAGCCGGCTTTGTCCCGTGCCAGTGCAACATAGCGTAAGCTTTAATCAGCCATACTCTCGGCTCAGCTATTCCCACCCGAAATCATCCCCCCGCCCAACTGATGAAAGAAACCCCTTGCTGAACTATCGAGAGTGGCTGGCAAAACACAAAGCACGATAGCAGTCACACAGCTCACACAACAAATTGACAAGTGAAGCAGCGGCATACTACAACAGCCGTATAAACAAAACAACAAAAACAAGTTCACAGAAAACCATAAAATGCGAAAATATACACCTCATACAAATATGCAGAACGAAGTAGAAAAATAAGTAAGGAAACCAGCAGAAAACCAAATAAGTGGAAAATACAAGTAGGGAAAGCATCACAACTTCGCCTTGTGCATACTCGGTGTACTTTTTCTGCTAGACAATCCTCCAACATATTCTTCCTGGCCTCCTCTTCCATTCCATTCCATTATCCTGTCAGCTGGTCGATACTCCTGCTACCCTGAAAACAACGGAGAAATACTACACGAGAAGCATTTAAGAGCTCATTTCAACCTAGAAGAAGCAGTGAAGCCCGACTAAACTCGTCTTGAACCACAATTCCCATATAAAAAACTTAGAAGTACACTATAGACCAGTTTCCAGGTAAAACAAAAAAGTAGTTTTGGAAGGTTGTTTTCACGCCATCTCACTGTCAAAAAAGCCCTGAAACAACCTTCTTTTCGACAATTGTTCAAGGATGACGTTCTTCAGGCAAGTTCGAATATCACCGAATCGATGAGCAACTCTTCTCTCGTGTGAGGGGTAAGAGATTTTAGAGAAATTTCAAAAACTCTTACCTCCACTAAGAACGAATATTTGGTGACCAATTCTTCCGCTCCAGGAATCTCTGGCACCTGCAGCAAGATAAAGTCACTGAGTGATGGAAATATCATCGAGCACGACATAAATCGTTAAACTGTTCTAAGTCAAAACATCTAACATGACTACAATTAATCCCTCATTGTAACTGAGCGATAGCCGAAAGATAACCAACAGATATAATGTTTGAATTATCATCAACAATAAAACGAAGAAAGCAAGGCCATTTATTGCAGTCGACAATCGCGAGCGTATGACTTGACCATTTCTGTGCACTCTACTCCAACCGAATTGTTTGTAGTTTGAAACTACAATGACTGCATAACTTTCATGCTATACTACATACTACACTTACAGCAAGTGATTCTCATATATAAGCGAAGAGAACCTTCGAAAATTGAGTTGTAAACGTCTCTCATGTGACTGCTAATGAAAGATTAGGGAGCGACCGAGTCGCTATGCAAATCTCAACAGATGCTTAAAAATGGCGTATACGGTCATCGCTACGGAAATTCACTAAGCAGCAAAAATGATGTTCCGAAGATGGACACCCCACATAATTTTACAACCATCTACAGCCAAAAATACATTGACAATACAATTCAATAACCATAATAAATTCTGCAAAATGTTAGTACATTCTTGTGTCAAAACATCAGAAAGCACTTGATTTACAACGCTTACCGAAAACAGCCAGAAATTCGCCATCCCTTATAGCCTAAAAATCTAGCCAACGGAAGAATGCGGCTCATGAATCAAAAATTACTATGGACGGTCCTCAACAGGTGAGATTTTGCATGGGCCGCCCCATAACATTGGATGGCTCAAATGGCGATACAATCACAGGACCGAACACCCATTCCACACATGTAGTCCCTACTTCTCCTTCCCCGATCAAACCAGAAGCTAAGAGCAACGAATGATCTCTTTCTAAAGGGGTCGATCTAAACAACGGCCTGAGAGGCCAGAATGAAGCAATATCCGCGCTGGGTTCTGCCGCAGACACGCCCCAAACCAAATCCGCATTCTGTACTTTCATTGAACAGAACGAAGACCTAAGGCAAATCGTTGAATTTTAGAGCCTTCAAAGAAAATCAAGGACTTGTTACTCATCTTAAACACACTTCTCGAGTACGATGCGAACAAATACAACGGAGGATGCCTTACCTCTCAAAAACCTCTGAAGTTCTTTTTCGCGGCCGAACCTTCGTCATAGGCAGCGCATTATTGGAATCTGGGCGTGACCTTGGAACGAGCGATCAGTAAGTTGTAGATGGGCTGCAATTTAACAATTAAAAATCTTTCATGCTTCTATAATTTCTCCAAAAATACAATTGACTTTGGCAACTGATGGGTTGATAGAGGGATGAATAGAGATGAAATTAAAAAATAATGAGCTAAGCGAAAGAAACCTTTCTAACACAAAGATTTGAACTGATTAATCGTGAATTATTGCAGAAAAATGAATAATAAATGAACGAAAAAAAAAATAAAATTAAAACTAATCACCAACCAATCGCTAACACTAAAGTGCTGCAGCGATCACCTCGAGGTGCCAATGTACCACGTCACATCAAGCTACGAGTCATCCTATAATCATATACCATCACTCACTCTGAAACTAATTGCGATATGCATCCATAAAGACGAATCGAAGATTAAAACGAAAAAGTAGGGACAAATTTACCGCTAAACTGTGGTATGCAAAGCAATAATCCCTTTCCTTTATAAGTATGCACTTCATGATTAGTTTTCATTTAAGAAAATTGAATAAATGGCCTAAAATAGAATGAACATCGATTAACTCCTAGTTCAGTAACGTATATCGAATAAAAATAACTTAATATCAAACCCAAAGCTTCTCGTTACTAAGCAGTTTAAAACTTAACAAAACGAACTCAAAAAGTGATGATCGCAAGTGTAATAGCGATTAGACATAGTAATGATGATTAAATCGATATACAGTTCCCATAAAGCGTAGCTGCAATAGCTGCCTCCCCTTATGTTTATTTTGTGTCAATATAGAAAACAAGTAAAACCCTAACAACATGCTAATTTAATACATTCAAAGACGACTACAGATTGAAAAAGATCACAGATCAAAATTCAAATGCGACCTCTCTCTCCTCGTCCCCTTCCTATACTCAACTCTGATCAATGCACACAATGCGAATTTGTTATGAGAGTAGTAATCGAAAAAAGCCTTGAATGCAACGCTATTCATTCATGAAATATATCCCATTGTAAGCATCCATAGACTTGATACATGCTTTCTTTAGGCAAATATGGCAATTAAAAGCGTTCAGAATTTCACATATCAAACTCATTTTCTCGACTTAGAGAAAACTTCATGAGACGAGCAACTATTAAACTTTCAACAATGTAAACAAAATCAAACCTTCAGACGTCGATATCCGTTCAGATCATCATATTCCACTGCCTTCTCGTCACTGCTTCCTTCGGGTGTTTCGCCATTTCAACCATCCAGGGAGAACCTTATTCTGAAGATTTTTTCTAGTTATTTCATTTTTCACCAGCAGAACTCCTTAATACAAAAGGTCCCTGAACACCACTATCAGAATGGGAGCTAAATAAAGAACTAAATCTCTATTGCCTTGATTTTATCAACATCTTTTGCTACCATTTAAGCTCGATGTAGATATTTTCAACCACGCATCACGTTTCCTTTTTAACTCCAAAAACTTCGCTCCCAAATATTTCTGAATTTAATTGAAAAATTTTCCGAAATTAAACTGAGATAGCAATAATCCAATTCATTAAAACTAAGCAATATTTTTCTTCCCCGCATCTTACCTCGCAAGAAATTAGTACCCAAAAGTTCCGCACCTGGCTGGTTTGCGAAATGCATCGTTTAATTTAGCTGACACATTCACTTAAGTTATTTCCCACGCTTAAAAACCTCAAAATTTCTTGCAATTTGGAG
Source organism: Baylisascaris procyonis (assembly GCA_037389465.1). NCBI lineage: Eukaryota > Metazoa > Nematoda > Chromadorea > Rhabditida > Ascarididae > Baylisascaris > Baylisascaris procyonis. Next base: position 4,151,053 of record JAZARR010000078.1, on the reverse strand, counting down.
AACTTACCCAATTTTCCAGCTAGAAACAAAAATTTCTGGGACTTTCGAAACAATAATTTTAACATCCTACCCATTTCACTACGAAGACGTACTAGACGGTTCAAAGCAGAAAGAAATTTCCTCATTGCCATTTCCCTAAAAGGCCTAAAAAGAGTTTGTACATGGTGAACGGAGTGAAGAGTGTGAAAATTCGTCCGACTCAACTACCAACGAACACTTAATCGCTTTTACAGGACATTGGTATTCTTGCAATGCTCAGATGAATACGAACTACTGATGAATTGCGCATCTCTCGCATATGCTTCACGGTAATGACACCGCAAAGGCGCAAAGGAAGTGTCAATTGCACATGGAAGGGAAACCTTTCGAAGCTCATTAGTAGTGGAATGCACGTTCTGCAATACGACCGTTACAATTTGCACCACCAGAATGGCATGAAATAAAAGAGAAGAATGAAGCATGTATTGGGATGCAAGGAAAATGAACAATAGGGATAAAACATTAAACGAAAAGAGCCTGTAGTGGTGAATGTTGGCAGTCCTAAGCAGATCTGTGCTTTGTTTACTTTGTTTAATTCTATCTCAGCTTAAGCATCGAATATCTCATTGGGAAAACCCAACATACCCGATAAGTCTGCACCACAATGATTTTTATGCTGAATCACGCAAAAGTGATTCAGAACAACCGCGAAAACCACTCGACGAACTTGTAATGCAAAAATCCAGAACCATCTGAGGTAAGAAATTCCATCCTTGCGCCATATGTCCTTTTTTCCGCGCAGTGAGGTGATAAAAATGAACGTCAGAGGATGCAGCTGTAAATTTCCAGACCACCACAACATAAACTAGTCCTTTAAGGACACCTATAGGATACATCACAACTTATTGGCCATCACTAAGGAGCTGGCATTGCCGCCCAATGACTCCTTTTCAACTTCTCAGTGGTATCATAGACCACAGTTAAAGTGATGGCATGGCCTCAGTGAATCATTTTCAACAGTATAATAGAGGCCACCGCTAAGGAGCTGGCGTTATCGCCCAATGACTCCTCTTCAGCGGCTTTGAAGAACCGTAATGGAGCTCGCACTGTCGCATAAGCAGCGAGTAGCTCCAACGGCCTATCAGATTGCCCAAAATGTATCACACAGAATTTGCATGGGCAAGGTCTTCTATTTCCTTCTACTTAACGGGTGGACGGAAATTTACGCCTGTACCCTCTAGGAAAAGTTTCGTTAATCTGTTACACATAGCAGAAAAAAAGAAAATAGGGCGCAAATGATTCCACCGACACAATGGTTCACTGGATAAATGCAGAAATTGTATGATATACAAAGTTCAGTCATCAATATAGTGTCATATTCATTGTGGCTGTATTTCATTTCATTATTTTTATTCTTGATCAGAAATATCTGGGCAGTTTTTTTTCCCAACGGGATACTCGATACTTCAATTGAAAACTTAAGAATTCTCAGCACAGATCTGCTCATTACTACAAACATTCATCCACTTCAGATTCCTTTTCGTTCATGTATAATCCCTACTATTCATTTCCAATCACATCCCAATGCATCATTCATCATCTCAAAAACTTCAGCACATCGAAGTGGTGCAAACCACAACGAGACATATTACAAAAACGTGCATTTCCATTAGAAATGATCATCGAAAGACGTCCCTTCCATGCATTGACGCGCCTTCGCGCCTCAACAGCATCATTACAGGGAAACGTCCGTGGGAGATGAGGGGATTCATAGTAAATCGTATCCATCCAAGCAAAGCAAGAATGCCATGCTCTGGAAGAGCGATCCGGTACCCGGATGTAGTTGAAGTCACACAACCCTCACACTCATCACTTTCATTCACCAACTGCGAAGACAACTCTACAGGTTTACAAAGATCACTGAGTCCACTTAATTCATATTAACCAACAACATCGGCACACGGTAGTGATAGTTGGTGAGATCAGCTTCTTCCTTATCATTGTTGGATTGATGGTAGATCTTTTCTAGTCTCTATCTACGAAATTCCATAAAAATTTTAACTAAATAAACTTTCCCCATAAGAAACAAAAACATGTGGATCTCAACCACCAAAGCACAAAAAATAGCCATAGTGGAGAAACGAAATCCCATCAACTACCCTATCCATGTGCCGATGTTTATGATTTATATAAGATAAACGCACTCAATGAACTCTGTGAACTCTGTAAGGCTGCCTCTGCAAAACTTCATTTTTTGGATATTTTTCAGGGAGGCTAGGGATGATGGCAGAATGAAGAATTATTCTGCAATGACTGAGAGAATCAGTTCACAAAATTTCAAGCGACTTATCTTGCGCCATGTTGATATAGTAGTCCGCAGCACGCCTCGCCATTGTAACGGTCCTTGTGTCCTGCAACCGTTGCTGGAATCTATCGTTCCAAAGTGTCCAATACACCCGCTGCCCGCTCCATCTTTCTTTATTCGTCGTTTCCATATTCTTCTTTGTTGATTCCTTCATCCAAACATTGAGCGCTAGACTACGCTGGTCGCCCAAAAGAGCATAAAGTGAACTTCCATCTGTGAATGGAAAAGCGCGCCCGAAACTCCGGAACGATATGCGTTCTTCCACGCATGTTGATCAATCCAAATCGCTGCCCAAAGACCCAAAAAAATTACATAACGCACAGCCATAGGCCCTTCTGAACAATCGACCACGGTAATTGTAATAAATATATGAGGACAATTGTGATGAAATCGTCAACACAATTCTCGAATTCACAAACAACAGAAAATTAACACATAGCTGAACGTTCATCAAACTTGCTGCGCAGAGGAAGAGAGAAATGGACAAGGAGAGAATCCCATATTCAGCTTTCAAAAGCGACGAAAACGATATTTGCTGTGTTTTTCGTCATTCAACCAAACACCCACTACAAGCTCCGGAATCTGACAATAAGACTCGTGATCTCCAATACTGTCTGATCACATTACAGATTCCTTACCATATGGCTACATTTCCTCGACTATTCACTTCAGCTACTATAGTAAACAAACGATCGATCGCATTTACACACATCTGACTTTCGGTGAACTTCGATGAAAGATGAAAGCATAACGGCGTAAGCACTAAGCAATCTTTGCGTCAACACTGCGATTATGGCTTAGAGTCCTCCTTGCTCATCCGCTTACTTCCTCAAGCACTCATTCATAAAAACAGAAAAACATATCGAAAGTATCAATGCATAAAGTGAACGCAACTTCAACAAAGATCAATCATCAATTTAAGCTTTCAAATTACATTCAGTTCATTGCAATAAAGTGAATAGGATGGAATTATAGAAGCAATAAAAGACAAATGAATTAAATACAAAATCTTCCTCTCATAAGCACTTTAGTGCACTTATCAGGAATATATAGCATTAATGCATAGAAGTTAGAGACGAAATGCGCCTCATACAAGACTTACCTTCATAAGTAAATTATACAAAACTAGCATTAACAAAGTCAGAAACAGTCTGTAAGGATATGATAGGAATGATGAGAAACAAACATCATTAAGCCTGCACAGCAATGACAACCGACATCCACAGTTGCTAAAGAGAGTAGATGAGTCTATAAAGGAGCATAATTCGTTGACTCATATGTCCGATAGGTCACAATAAGAGAGTCAAAAAAATAAAATTATTCGACAAAACATAGCAGAGTGTGCGAGTATTTGACCAGGAAAAGATATATATATATATATATATATATATATATATTTGTTTGTTGAGGATAACAGCTGAAGTCTGCTTTCATTTGCTCGCTACAAGAAACTGCTTATCCACATCCACTAAGCAGTTTATTATGGCGAGCAAATGGAAGCAGACTTCAGCTTTTACTCCCTACAATCCTTCTCCCCTCCCCCCTCCGGCTTAGTTAAACGCTCAAAAAAGACGGCTGCTGGGGCCTTCGCTCATGCAACCGAACCGTTGCACAAGTCCGAAAGGAACCGATTTATTCACTCCCTGCCGTATGCAAGGGAATCAGCTGCCAGTTTCATACACGAATAACTTACGCGCCAGACGTTCAGTCGGAAAATGGTAAATTCAGAAAACCCGCCTCCACCGTATGCACTTACGCACCAGAAATTATACCGACCAAATTTCGCCTAAATGAAACAAATCAACAAATGAAACAGGCAGACATGGGCACAGGCACAAATATATGCACGGCCTGATATGATGCCCCCGCAGTGCATTTGTGTACATGTTTCAAATCAAATACATAAGAAGGCAAATACATGTTCTATGATTAAACAATTTCATCTTTCCACACTGTTTAGTCAATGCGATTATCAGCTCACAATTACAAAACCGTATGTGAGCACAACATTCTTCTGAGGGCACCTTGAATAATTTTTGATGGTGGAACGAACATATCGAGAGAACCCCCATCCCTCCCATGTTACAAATCGAATTCCACCAACAATGAGTTAAGTTTAGGAGTCTAAAGTTGTTTTCGTTCTAATAGTCAAGAGGGAACACAACTTAACTCAAACCTAAATGTTTCGAATATATCGAAGCTTAGAGAAATGGTCTGAAATTAGCAAACACGCAGACCATCGACCGCAACATCAACGCGTGCGTCGCCTCACCCAATGCGAACAGAGAGAGCATTCGAGTAGAATGCGCACTCCTCTTGACGTTTGCAAGTAATCACAGATTCATTCCCGCCTTGTAGATCATACAACACCCTCTGTACGGAAATGATTACTTCGCGAGATTAAAAAGAAGGAAAAAGTTAACGTTCTTTGAGGTCGTAACTGTGATCTACGAATGTTTTATTCAGAAAAAATTCAATGGTAAATTCAGAAAACCCGCCTCCACCGTATGCACTTACGCACCAGAAATTATACCGACCAAATTTCGCCTAAATGAAACAAATCAACAAATGAAACAGGCAGACATGGGCACAGGCACAAATATATGCACGGCCTGATATGATGCCCCCGCAGTGCATTTGTGTACATGTTTCAAATCAAATACATAAGAAGGCAAATACATGTTCTATGATTAAACAATTTCATCTTTCCACACTGTTTAGTCAATGCGATTATCAGCTCACAATTACAAAACCGTATGTGAGCACAACATTCTTCTGAGGGCACCTTGAATAATTTTTGATGGTGGAACGAACATATCGAGAGAACCCCCATCCCTCCCATGTTACAAATCGAATTCCACCAACAATGAGTTAAGTTTAGGAGTCTAAAGTTGTTTTCGTTCTAATAGCCAAGAGGGAACACAACTTAACTCAAACCTAAATGTTTCGAATATATCGAAGCTTAGAGAAATGGTCTGAAATTAGCAAACACGCAAACCATCGACCGCAACATCAACGCGTGCGTCGCCTCACCCAATGCGAATAGAGAGAGCATTCGAGTAGAATGCGCACTCCTCTTGACGTTTGCAAGTAATCGCAGATTCATTCCCGCCTTGTAGATCATACAACACCCTCTGTACAGAAATGATTACTTCGCGAGATTAAAAAGAAGGAAAAAGTTAACGTTCTTTGAGGTCGTAACTGTGATCTACGAATGTTTTATTCAATCTTTTATGTGGTAAAGATAACGCTCGCTCATATCATTGCGTATCGATTTCTGCCGTATTGATTTCTGCCTCATTAGGGCTACATTTGCAGTTTTGCGAATTAGTGGCACATGTCGAGTTTTCATATGAAAGTTGGAAAGTAAGCAGTGATTTGACCTCATATTAACGAAAATTCGATAATTCAGAGCAGATATGAGCACTGGAACTTTACCTGCCGATTTTTAATATGCGAAACGAGAAGACCACACCTATCTGTACCACCTCTGCTCTGATCCATAAATATTTAAAAACTTTCAAACTTGGGGAATATCGCTGTACCCATTTCGCAATAGACTTTTCCAGTATATCTGGAAGTTACTCTTGGACTCGCTGTTTGAGCTCAGTAGTATCAAATGACATGAACAGAATAAGAGGGAAAGTTGAAAACATGCTGATTTTCGCGCACCTTTTGTGAATACCGAGCGCCGAGCAACGTGTGTGGTTTGTAAGCACATGTATTGCTTGAAAAGAGACTCGTCTCGATTAGTCAACTTTAAGTGGGAAAAGGACAAGTATTAGGTCTATAATAAAATTAAATTCTCTAATCAATTGTTTTTAATTGTTCGGTAATAAATCAGTTAGCAATAATTAATCTTTCACTTAGTTGCTAATCAATTCAATCAGCTATAATCAGGAAGTTCTTTTCGAGCTCTTCTTTGGTGCCAATCACAACAGGTGAGAAGAGATTTAGGATGTGACTATGTGTCTAAGTAATCACACATCCATAGATAATCGTGAACGAGTTTAATTTCGGAAATGCATGATCCATCAGATAGTTAGCGCAGTTCTGCTGCATACCAAGACAGATCTCAAAACTACTCTTATTAATTTGCCCATTACAGCAATCGAATTGACGGCATATTATAGCAATTTAGTGCATACTAGGCTTAAACGCTGTGATTAAGATAGGCAACACATTGAAACTCCCAGGCTTCGTTTCAAATCGTCAGGCGTCGTTCGTTTTTCAATTTTACACGTGGGGCCAAGCTCGCTGCTGCTATGACCAATTCATTGTTTATTCTGATTTGTATCAGTGACAAAATAGTGCATTAACGACTATCCATTCATTCATTTCATTTCTTGGCGATTCCAAAAATCTTTTGAAAAAGTTAATATCGATTCAATGGAGTAGAATAATAAAAACTTCTAGTAGCGTATGTACATTGCTACTAATAGATTGGCCGATTATCCATCTTCAGCAGTTTCTTCAGTTGCTTCATCTCGCCTCTTTCCGCCCAAAAACATTTTCTAGGATCAGTGTTACAGGAAATGAAGGTTTTTATACCTAAGCTAGACACAGAGTGTAAATGAAATGACATTTAAATTTGTAGCCTTGTTACATCCTCATCTCTCTCACAAATAATTCTTAAGCTCATTACTCATTGAAGACCATCACTGAAACTTTCAAGGTAACGACCAAAGATATGGGACTAGCTTTGAATCTACAGATGTGCTTTCAAAACCTGCGCTGGCTTCAAACCCATTCCGATCCGTTATGAACATGAATTTTAAAGCGACCCTAAGGCAACGTGTAATTTCTCATGATCACCAAAACTTCTTAGAAAAGCCAAACGCCTTCTGGGACACCAATATAAGAAGGCATAATATACATTGGCTTTTTATGCAAGAGGAATTTATGAACAAGCGATACCTGGGGAGATATTGCGTTCTGTTATACGACAGTGACAGTTTCGGCGTTTAACTCAAGTGGTATTGCTTTTATTGCAAGTTAAAACTTATATAATTGCACAAATTCGCAAACAGCACTTGTGGTCAATCATCGGAATCATAAATCAGAAAAGGAGACAAGTGCAAACTTTGCAAACATCGTGTTGGCATAACGATGGGATTCACTTTTATGGATGCCATCACCTTGTTGATGAGGCGACCTCAGTAGTTCGATAAAGCAGTCACCGATTTCTAGCAATCGGACATTTCAGAATAGTTGAGAATATGGAATTTTTGAACCTCAGTCAGGTAATTCGAATTTATTCAAGCTCTACCCGTAAAGCACGAACTCACAAATCTTCGTTTTGCAGCTTCGTACAACGCATGTTCACTATATTTTATAGTGCCAACAGATTTCGTAACTATGAGCTAAAGAGCGTACTGTACAGATATTGATCGGACAAATTCGATTTCAATGGTTGAGGATCAAATATTCAAAATCTTCAACCGCTCTATTATGTTTGGCGGCTAAATAACCGCATTCATCGCTCTACCCCACAGTAGATGTTGCCATTTGTGGCGCATGGTGAATACTCCACTAGCCATTTAAAACGTCTGTAGAGATCGATTATGGTCTAATTTTGAGATTTTAGGCAGCAGCAAAAATAAATAATCGCTTCGGCTAATTTCTTAATAATTGCCAATTAGCACACGACTTCGCAAAGTTCGCATATTCTGCACAACACGTTTTTTTCGTAGTTTCTTTGAAAGGCATGTGAGCAGAACGTATTGTTATTAGAATTTCATAATTGAATTTTGCAATTATCTGGCAAATAACACAATTTATCATCAAATAGTACGCTTTCCATAGAGATAATCTAAGTAATAAATTATCAGTAAACAATAATATATAGATATCGAAATACTGCATCAAAGAGGAAAGAAAATCTCAGCTATTTACATCATCATTTTATCGTTATTAGAGTTTAAAGGAATAAAAATTGAAGTGATAAATCAGCTTTTAATCTCTTTCCTTAATCTCACCTTTAAATAAAAATTGTGCCTTAAATAGCGTCCGGTAATTATGCTACTATCAACAATCACACTTACCGTCTATAAGAACCTTTCTGATCAGATGCTCCTCCCATCCCTCGTCCTCCTAAGCCATCACGATATACTCAGAATGGACACTAATCAGGACAAGTTAGCTTCTCAATTTCATCGTCTTTTAGAAGCAGTGCTAAGAAAAAGTGCCATTGGCACTATTAAACAAGGAATGCAATCGACGCGCACAAAAAGGGAACAGAGCATAGGTTCGTAGAGAAATAGGTGTCTTCCACTCGCAACCAATCCGATAAGGTGAGAATTAAGTTTCTAACCCCGGCAATCCTCTAGAAAGCAATGAATTTTCATATTCAGGTGGCCTGTTCCAAAGGAAAGCTGTAGGAATGAAATAATCACATAAAATACACTTTGTACGTTTCATAGACTTGGAGGGGTTTCAAACAGGTTTGATATGAACGGTAGTCAGGAGGAGGGTTTAGTTTATATATATATATATATATATACCGACGGAAAGGAAATAAAAAAAGGAAAAATAAAGGTTTTAGAGTTCCCGAGAGAGAAGATTAGTGAGGTTGGATAATTCGACACAGCCGTTAATCTGTGGTTTTAGAGAGTTTATGAGGTGGGCTTCCCTTATCTTGCGGCGGATTAGCGTGCCTTTGCCACTATCGTACCAATATATCTATCGATCATGCGTCTGCGGAAGAACAGTGTTACTGCTCATATTCGTTTGAAATGCATTATGAAATCGTCGGAAGCATCGAGTAGTATGCAAACAACGAGCAAAGAATTTATGCAAAAGGGGTTAACGACTATAAACTTTGTCACCGAATGTAATCTAGCTGTCCAGAGAATCGTTGCTGTTTTAAATAATCGATCGTGATCAGAATTACTTCGATGCTTTGATGCTCCACATATCATTGGCCCTTGTGAATTGTAATTATCAAAGAATATAACCGATTCGTCGATGTCAGTGGGTTCCGGATATGAGGTGTTCGGTTCAGGTCTTTCGATAAGGAAGAGGGTGGTGTCACTATTCTGGCAAGATATTTTCTGCTTGAGGGAATTGAAATATTGTCGCCGAATTCTGAACGTGAACTGGAACGTGCTGCGCAAATGCTTGTCACTTTCGTTTCAATGGTGGCTGGGCTGTCATGTTCAGGAGACCAAGGAATTTTTGGATTGCTTGACCGATTAGTGCTCTCTGTTTGTACTCCACTAATTGTTGTTGACCTCAATATCCCACTTTCCCGAATGAAGAGCCGTGATGTGAAGATGCTCAGCGATTTTGTGGTGGAATATCACCTAGTCATCTTTACTGATGGTTTTGCAAAGTCAGCCTTCATACCCACCCAAAAAAAGCCTGCCAGGCTTGTTGCTTGGTGCAGACTCTCGTTTGAATAAACATTGCAATCATTCCCTTCGGTTGTGAAAATTGCAATTGAGCTTATATTAAAGGTTGCTTGTTGTGGTACGATAGCGGTTTTGGGTTATGGTTAGAAGAAATGCACAGTGTACTTTTGGTGAACTATGTTGCCGTCAAAACTATCCCTCTACAAAGAAATAGGATTGTTGTCAGAACTTGTTGGTCAAATGCACTGATATCTTCAACGCATTGTTCGGAACGACACTTCTTTTAGAAAGATAGGAGGAAAGTAAAATGGCAGCATTCGAGAATTGCTTCAAGGACTACCACAGGACGTACAAGAAATGGGCAAAAAAACTGTCAAAAGTATCTTGTTTTCCCGTGAAGCTGCAGTTGATTCTTTACACACATGAGTATTAAAATCAGGTCAGTCCGCTGCTTTGGAACCATTCTCTGTGGACTATGCAAGATAGATGCAATTTGCCTCTCCTTGGGCAAGCCTTCAAGTGATACAACGGCGCCCTCCTCTCATAGTCCGCAGACGCAGCACCACATATTTACCCTCAGGACAGATTTGAGCGCAGTCATAGGAGCCCACACGTGACCTCACTACTAGACGATGCACCGCCAATCATCAGGGAAGTTGCGGCTGGCTTTTGCTACGTTTTCTGTCCCATTTTCAGGCACAGCTTCGTACTGAGTGCTTTTCCCAACGCTTGAAAGGCTGCAGCTATGGTAGCAATACCGAAAAATCCTCCCTTAAACAGCATCTCAGATTACCGTCTATAGGCCTCATGGCATCATTTTGCAAGATGCCCAAAGCTGCCTTGATAAAATCAATTCCGAGCCACCTCAACCTTCCAGTCTTCATCAGCGACAATCAGTACGGCTTCACTAAACAAAAGTTGACTGACATCCAATCACGATTGCTATAAAGCTCCCCCAGCTGATCCCAAACAGATTAGCTTAGGATGAAGCAAAGATAAGGCGCTCCCGTGATTTCTCCCTGAAACTTGGTCCACAAAAAAATTCTAGTAGGTTAAGACAGCTTCCACTCTGAAACCAAAACATAATTCATTGCTTGTTGTGTGCTGATGTATTATAGCTGTGCTGTTTAATTTGCCTCATGCATGTCTGTCATTATCACTTTAAACCGCACTTTGTCTAAACAGTAAATAATAATTGCATTTTCTGCTGGACAATGCTTTGTTGAAGTCTCGGCATCTTCGTTTTATTTTTGTACTTACATATCGGAACACTACCTAACAGAGAACACTAGCGTTCGGAGTTTGTCCCCATTCCCACTTGCAGGGGCCCCGCATTAACACTATTCATAAGTTTTTCAACGCGGTTCGCGAAAAAAGGGTGCAGGAACGTGGTAGCAGGATATCTAAAGTAACATATAGGGCAGCGCAAGTGAATGTTTCTTTGGGAAAATCGGGTACAATACTTTTGAGGGATAAATGATCGACTTCGCTAGAAAGAGTGGCAGATTTTTCAGAATTGTTCCAAAGTCTCCATGTCACCAAACATCTACTTGTGATTTGATGCCGATGTGAACATCTCGAGCAGGGTTTTGCATGATCTTACGTGCGCGGTTTACGAGATTTCAAAGAAATATTTCCAGCGTTTGTATGACGCTTGAGAAGATGTTCGTCAGGCTTTATGTGGTTTAAAAACTATTGGTTGAAAATTTTCAACATTTGTTCACAGGAAAGTTGTCGGTCATTTCTTAACTAAAAGGCTTTCGATCCCTCATCCACATTCTTATGCACTCTCCGACATCATCATCAGGAGGTGAGCCTAGTGACTTTTCATCACAAATGTAGACCCTCATTAATCATTTCGCTGGCTGAATTTTAGCCAATTTATGGTGATGTCATAAAGCAGTAATTAAGTGTAGTTTCATACGAGGATCGGCGGCGTTCTCATGAGGTTAGTATTTTATGGATCTGTGGTGACATCGAAGCGTTTTCGAATATTGTGTTCTGGAACCGTTGTTTTCAGCTTAGGGCAATTTTATGGCGTCGCAATAGGTGATGGGGGCATGAGAGGCAGGGAATCATCTCGTTTGTTTGTATTGACCGTCAAATGTGCAATTTTGCCGTTCGTAAGCCTCCAAGACGTCTGATATATTTCTGCTCCCAAGTTGATCTTTTTTGACTAGTTGGAATAAAGTGTTTTACCATTTTATTACGATACTTATATTAGTGTTTCTTTGTTAGAATCTCTTAGGGAACCTTAAGTGTTATTCGTTTTGTTTCGATATGTTCTACATCAAGCATAGATCATATAAATATTGCTCTATCCACGACAGTACTGTTCGATCTATGCCGTCAGCATTGACACTTACATTTATCGATCACTAATCAACATTACCCTTCATGTCGAGTGTGCATCTTTCAACTTACGCCGTGGACTATACGAATTTTAACTTACTATGTTTGGACATACCTTTCTTTCGAAATATATCTTAAATAAACTCTAGTTTTTATACTCAACCTTTCTAGTAGACTATTTTTGGACTTTGTTTTTCCTTTATTATGACTTATTCCCCCGTTTTTATAACTCTTTACTTTCACATTTTAATATAACTTTCTACACGACTCTCCACATTTTTTTTATTGGCATTTTACTCAAAAACTTTTTATCTTCCTTTGTTTCAATTTACTAAGATTTTCATGGCCGTCACCAACATATTTATTTTATAATAGAGCCTTAATTTTTATTTCATTTTATTTTATTTACTATAATACATCGCCTTCGGTTTCCACTATATAGCACTAGATTTTATATTACCTTTCAACACAATTATGGCTACACTTATTATTATTTACCCCTTAGAGTGACAGAATTCAGTTACTTATAATACTTTAAATTTTAGGGTAATTATATTTTTACAATTAAGTACGTCTCTATACGTAAAGCTTTGTTGGCAGTTGAGGTTATATTAGTCGTCGGTGTCATACATCTTTACTGCGCGTTGGCGTGTATTATTATTGTTCTCACGTAATTTCTTCCCCTGGACATTGGGCTACAAGCTCTTCTTGTAGAGACAGGAAATGGAGTCGATGGTAAAGGGGGTTTGAGTTCTACTTCTCAAAAGTCTATTTTGGAGAAAAGGAAGAGAGAGGACTATAGCGGTGAGGTGGGTGCCATTTTGTGTGACTTTTGTAATCATCATTCATTTTTATAAGTCTTACCTATAGTTTTCTTTTCCATTTCTTTTCCTTTCCACTTTTCTCTCTCTCTTTTTCTACGCGCAATTAACTCATACTAGCAGGGTTATGCGTATCGCTGTGACGATGGCCCATCATAAGTTGCGATTACGATAGTGGCATATTTGGACGTTTAATTCTATCGTTCAAAGTTTCTAAGCAATATAGTGCTGTGAAGTCGTCAACATTTTGAAATGTTACACTCTGCTATTTTGTTCTGCGCACAGTTTATCAGCTAAGCGCATATTGTGGAGAATTTTTTTCAATCTGTCTAGTGCTGTTCACATTGCCATAAGTTGAAGCTGATAGGCCAGTGTTACTGAATCTTTGAGATTACAGAAATCGAGGGCATATTCACTTGACCGTTTGTGGCGATATATTTGTTCTGAGAATAGGACAATGAAATATATAAATCTGGGAAGTTGGCAACTTACCGAGCAGCAGGTCCAGTGAACACCGATTAAATATGTAGTGAACGGACAGATGGAGGAAATCTTCGGTTATTATATCGGTTATAACTGCAGATGTAGAATCGTCTCATATTGTTCTTCAAACTTTTCACATTCGCTTTATCGCTACTCATAGGTTTGCCTATAACGGTAACAGTAATATTAGTACTAATAGAAGTTATGATTTATTTTTGGCCTTAAGGATGTCCACAGCCTCTGAGTTCACATATTCGGCGTTTAAAAAGTTTTGCTCTTTTCGAGATCCTGTTCGCTTTCCGATCTCGAATCTTCTTCAGAATCCTCGTTTGAAAGATTATTATCGTCATACATCCGCGTTCCACAAAACTCTACAGCGTCCAATGGTGAACTCGTCGTATTCAGTTGTGTATGTAAAGCCGTCTCGCGTAGACCGACCAATCTCACGGTCTCTCGGAATAGGCGTCTCCCTAGTTCGACGTCATCTGCCAAAGGTGAATTCCTTGCCGGTCGACAGTCGGAAAAGTATTTTCCATTGTGCTGTTCAACTCCCTTTTGCACGCATAGCGAAAGAGTTGTCTGCGCTCCTTCGTGGGTGGTCTGCAAATTGTTCTTTCATTAAGACTTGCGCGTCGCGGTGAAATTCTCAATACGTATGCAGGTTTCATTTTTCTAATCTGCCGACTTCCAGACTACATATTTTTCGTAAAAAGCATTTGCTTTAGATCGCGATTATTCTCTCTATTCAAGATCTTTCCTGGAATACAAAATCCTGTTACTGTCACATAAAGCAGCGTGATGAAGGGATGTTTTGTAGTATGTGAATTTGAAATTCATTGCCTTCCGTCTTATTAGGAAAAGAAGTTGTCATATCCAGCTGTGACTATTTTGTGCGTTTTGTTCTGTTTAATGATTGCAGCATACGCATGTGAATGGTAAAAACACTCACAACGTTTGCATTTTATCGAAAAATCACCAACGGAAAAAACAGTGAAATCCTCGTTGCCGTAGTAATGTTAGAAGCTAAGAAAACATTCGTAGTCGAATTGCCTCATCAATTTCTTCAAAACAGCACAATTATATATTCGTTGTTCTTACTCTTATTCGTCTTTCCTCATTATTCATTTTCCATTCAGAGCCCTAAAATAGTGAATTTGCAGTTCTTTCTCTTCCTTCATCAAATATGATGTAAAGGAGACGATTAATGAAGAGCAATTTCGAGACCTCTTTTACCACCAATGTAATTTTTATGCGACATATTCTCTACGATTTGCATAATAAAATTGTCACTCCGAATTGTGCACACTGGTAAATAGTAAGAAATGCGCACCTTTGCGACCAACTTGTTGACGAAAATAGCGAATGGATAGATAAGATCGCCGAGTCGTTTGCCGAAAAACTTACGGATGAAATATTTGCTCAGTTGGGTAGCCAGAATTCCCGGATTACAAGAGAAAAAGGCAGCATCTGCAAACGCATTATATTTCGCGCATAAAATATTATTGATGTTCTCCGTGAATTGGAATAATTGATAAGCTTTCATTTAAATGGAACAGTTGATGTATTTGCTTTGAACTGGATCAGCTAGTTAACTAGAGTTTCTTTGAACTGTAGTTAACTAGTTGATCTGCTTTACTTCTTTGAAATAGAACAACCGATCAAATTCCTCTGATGTAGGACAACTGATATACTTTTTTCGAAGTGGAACAACCGATATACCTGGTTGTAGCGAAAATACTGAGCGTTTTTTTTTTTTTTTTGCAAAGCGAATGTTTGTTCCATGATAGGTATGTTCTGCTTTGAGTTTATAGAGGCTGTTGCATCGTCATTTTGCTGTTCGCAAGGTTGCTTCTGTTGTTTAAAGGATAGTAGAAAAATCCAATTTACACTAGTCGTGCGCTTTTATAAGAAATCAAATTGAGGCTCAGGCACGCCACAACATTTGTCATGCCTTAGATATGGAGTCCTTTATAAAACCCACGTGCTGTGACAGTGGTCCTCCCTGTACAGCTCGGGAAATTATGGCCTCGCCGATCAGCATCAATCATGATAATTCTCAGAGATCTACCTCGATAAGTTGCAGCACCTAGTAAAGGTTAATCTAAATGAAATCACTTGTTCGTTGGCTAACTCTTGAATGTTCCCATGCGTTGTTAAGTGCCCTCACCACGAGATTGGAAACTTCAAAAAGCTTAGTCGATAGACACCATACGAACTGATGAGGAATCTTTTCAATCAAATGTCAATAACTTCTGTCCTGCAGCAATCCTCTCGGGCGATTGAAGGGCATCATTAAGACCGAGAAATGGTATCTCTGTGAGAACCACATAAGGGAAGGATGATGGATAGAGCCGGAGGACAACCTAAATAAGGGCCAAAAAACATCAGCACCCAAAAAGGAGATGTCTATTACCTAGCGGGGTGTTCGCGGGTACTCAGGGGAATAATGTCATTATGAACAATACTTTGACAAGTGTAGCACATTCCGCCTCTCCCCCCTCAGCAATTCACTTGAATTACAATCATTTCATTCTTCCCAGTTATCATTTAGCAAATAAAAAGTTCGACAAGCGTCAAAGAACAACTGCACTCCTTTTTTGCTTGCAATCATCGGGCTTCTCGAAAAGAGGGATGTAATTAACATTGACGAGATGTAATTAATAGTGACGGGCATCGCTTCTTCTACTACAACTGTTTCTTTATTGAACTAAAATTGTTGGAAAGAAAAAAAATTCTTTTTGAAGATTCCCAATATTTTTATTACAGTTTTTGAAGTGGTGCAACTGTTGGACTTTTTTTCAGTTTGAACGACTGATGTACTCTCGCATCTGAGATAACCGGCAAAGTTGTTTTTACGGTTATATTTGTGGATTCTGCAGGTTTTAAGAATTTTATTGTTCAAGTTGCTCCCTTGTTGAGGAGTTAAGAGCTGCCTCTGTATTAGTCTGCGTAGAATGCGCGGAACAGGACCAATTCTTTTATGGTTAATTACCTATATGAATGCTTTCAACTAGATCCGAGTTGAAAGTTTTGTCTTTTTGGAAATTCAAAATTTTCCGCGAAAAATTCCTAGGATTAAAATTTAAAAAAAAAAACGTTGAAAAAGAGAACATCCAACAAACCATGCACACTAACAAGACGTGATAAATGACGTGACATGATCACAATTGCCAACTTTGAGCGGATATAGGCGTTGAAACCATCATAGTACTCATTCTCGAAATTGAGACTGTCAGTTGGCAGATGTCCATGCAACGAATGAACCAAACTGCAAATGATTCGTTTAGTCGAAATAGATTCGTACTGGAATTGAAAGAAATTGATTAAAATGATATAGATATCATTTATGGTAGCATTAAAATTGGTGGTCCTTAATCTCAAGGGTATTATGTGATCCCCTAAATATCTGTCATTCGGCGCTTCATATATTAGTGGAAATAGACACTTTTCGCATATGCATTTAAATGAATGTCCGCTTGTCATAAGAAATTTCTACACACTATCGCACATGAACGTTTATAGTAAGGACAAAAAATTAGCATGGTTAATGATCGAGGAACGAATGTTAAGCACAGTGTTGGCCCAACATGCCAAAACCAACCGAATCGACTAATGATGTAAAGATTGACGAGTCTGTTCGAAAATAGAAATTCGCTGTTTCAAATTCAGTGTACTCGTGGAAACAAGAGAAAGCAGGTTCAAATAGGAAAGGGGAGAGGGGAAGCGTGTCTCATTCGGTTTGTAGGGGTATCAGCTCTTTCATTCCCTTTCCTTTTCTTTTACATCTGCGCTATTCGTATTTCAGTTTCCTTGCCATATTTTATTTCATTCCTTGCCGTTGGTGCTCATACGAATAATAGAAAAAAACTTTTATTGAGTATTTCTTTCTTCTTTTGACTTTCTGTGGTTCATTCATGGCTAGCATTGCTTTATTCTCCTTGAAGTAGCTGCTGTGCTTTTCCATTTTGTTTATTGTGATTCCATATATTAGATTTCCTTATCAATGTATTGTAATACGTAACTTAACTCATCATTTTCCTTGCATGTCTTCATCTCGTATAATGTCTAATATTGTGACTTCTTGAGCCGAAATATCGTATAAATCGACGAAATGAATCCACTAGTCATTGCGTCTATATTTCCTCCACTCGAAATTACTAGCATACTGTGTGGAGCACTGGTGCTGAGCAATTCGCTCAAGTCGAAATGGACCCTTTTAATTTCTCAAAACCTTTAAAATTTCGCAATATCAACACTCGACTTATATAACTGGAATTAATTTACTATGTGAATTATAGAGAGCAAATTATCGAAATTAAAACGAAATTATGAAGCATTTGATTCCTTCCGTGTACTGTTTTACGTTTCGATGATATTGATTATACTTATTTTTAAAGAAGCTCACCTGCTAATGTTAATAATTCGTGTACCTTTAGTGGCACGTAAACGAGGCAATAAGAGCATTGTAAGAAGAAAATGACCAAAATAATTTGAGGCCATAACTTCTTCAAGACTATCGCTCGTTAACGATGCTTTGTGTCCTTCTTTGCTGCCCTAAAAACACTTTCATTCAGGCGTCAATGAGAGAGGAACTCTTCTGTGAAATATTCTGTTTTTTTTTTTTTTTGGACGATTATCCTTTGACAATTAGCAAGAAGCGAATGATTTCTGAAAAACTTTAGTATAGTAGAAATTTTTTTTTTACAGCTTGGAATTATTTGCTGCTGATGGATTTTTCGAGTATTTTTGCTAAAATAGTTTTCTATCGTAAGAACTGTGTAACGTTTCTTTTCAATGCACTTCATAACGTGTGTATTTTATTGTGTAACGTGTATGAAATTATCTTAATCACCTATTTTATGCGATAAGAAATTAATGATCATTGTTAAAACTCCGTCAAATGATTCCTTTAGTGGCCTAAAAGAAAAGGCCAAGTATTCACTAGCTAACTTTTTATAACGGTAACGGTGCTTAAGAGGACTATTCCAGGAAAAAGCAAAGATACAACAAGCATATAACGTATAGTGGGTAAATTATAATGCATACTAGTCTACTAATCACTAAACTATACTATAAATACGATAAGAAAAATAAATATTCTTAGGTTACATTATTATAAAAGAATTGTCTCAGGTCGCCAAAAAGAGTAGCATCATCAAATGATGTTTGTTTAAGGAATCAGAAGGATTTGGTTGGAAGAAAAAAGAGTTTTCTAAACTGATGCTGAGTATATTGCTGAGGAGAATATTTGAAAAGGTACAAGATAAGCGTTACGAATTTCACCGATATTAAATACTCTGCATACATAGTGTACAAAGGTTTTCCTTTTTCTTTTTTGCTCAACAAAAGCATATTTCAAACTTCTTGTGTTTTAATTAATGAGGAAACACTGATGTATATACTGAAGAACCGATGAGGACGTCTATAGGATGTTGTAAGAGCATGCATTTGTCTATATTTAGTGTGCTTTTTTCTTGCTTTCATTTTTTACTTATACGCCGCATAATTATACTCTAATAAAAATGCGAATGTGAGGAGTTAGCAAAGAGTTAGAGATGATGCATGTAAAGGGGGAGTGGAATGGGAAACATATCGTTTTGAAGGGTCCATTTATAGTTTAGAAGGTAAATCGCTTACAATTGCTGCGTTATTAACGAGTACATTGATGACCGGTTCCGTGTTGTTAATCATTCTTGCGCATAGACGAACATTTCTCAACGATGAGAGGTCGACCGGAACAATTCTAATTTCACCATCTGAGTGTGGATATATAGTCCTGATTTGTTGCATACACTCAAGACCTTTTTTCACGTTTCGTATAAGCATGACAACCGTCGCATCATGCCCATACAACTCCTTTGCGGTCTCATAGCCAATCCCTGCAGATCAAATCTCCCACTTACTATTTTTCACATATATAAGCAAGCTTTGTTGTTTACGAAGTTGTTAAGCGATGACGACGCAATGGAGCGTAAAAGTTTGAATTTTGCTGTAATTTTTTTCTTTCGTTGCCCATTTCTTGCTCTCTGTCAATTAGGAGATCGCTTGGCAATGATCTAGTGCAACAAATCTGTTTATTTTATCGTATCCATCATAAATACAACATATATGATAATATTATCATATCTGATAAGAAACTTTCGTTGCATCCAATCATCGCAATTGTCAATCTTTGATGAAATCCTTTTGTTAGGTTACGTCAACAATCTTAACCTTAGTGATAAAAACATTGTATGCTGAAGCTTTGAGCTAATACTCTAATACTCTATTCACATCGCTTCCTTAATCCCCTAGACAACAACTGCTTGGCATTTGGCATTTATGGTGGGAGGTAGTAACAATAATGAAATTCATTCGAAACTTTTACCAGATGTGCAACCAGTGACAAGGAATACTTTGCCTTTTAAGGACTCTTCAAAGGCACATTGCCCACTTGTAAGCTTATACCAGAGTCGTATGAGCATCCAAATAAGTAGAGCAGCAAGGAAACTCCATAGAAGAGTATCGCTTGATGAATTCATCTGAAGTACACGATAATTGCCCTTCGATTGACCCGTAGCACACATGCATTAGAAAATTTTTTGCATGTAGTTCCCGCATTTTTTGCAACTTCAGTCTTTTGCATGCCCATTTGGTGACCGAAAGTAGGGTTCCAAGCAAAAACTGTGCTGAATATCGAAATGCATAGTCATGAAATATTTCTACAATACGCAAATAATTGAAAACATTTTTGTGTTTCCATGCTAGCCACTATGCGTTGTTCGGATTGAGGAGGAGGAGAAGCAGTGAGCCCTCACGATAGCAACTTCCTTACGAAAATAATGATCGAAAAGCGGAAGTAATTCGAAGTTCCAAAGCACTCTATTAGAAGTAAATAAAAATTTCAAATTTCTTGAAACGTTCTTCACGAGCAAAGTTACACAGTTTAATAATTTTCTAGACACTCTTCGAATTGTTCCAAGAATAGTCTTGCTAACATTTCAGAAACCCTCACGGCGATCGCTAAAGTTTATTTCCATAATTTTTCAATCTCATAATTCTATTTTATTTAAATATTATTTCATCTGTTTTGATATCTTGGATTGAAGTTTCAAAATTCAGAGAAAGATATTTCACAAATTAAATAAAAATAACTCTTTAATATGCCGAAAAATTGGAATCCAACTTTTCAGATATCATTAGTCGCCTAAATAATTGTAGTTATTTTTGTTCTGCGATAATAAATTTTGAAAAAAAAAACGATAAACTTCTAGTTGCGATGAGTGATGCACAATTGTTGCTTCTATGAGTGGATTTTTTTTTTTTTTTTTTTTTTTTGATATCTGAGCAATGCTTCGACGCAGTAGCCTTTCCATAACTTATAGCAGCATTTCTCAATGCAATAAAACAATATAGGAGTATTAAATGTCGTTATCTCGAATAACTTACGCGAATAGAGACGACCACCACCTGAGATTGGATCGGTGAGTGCACTGGTGCAAGGAATGTTCAGAATATTCTCTCAGTGAGAAAAGACTCGTCACTCACTTTATCTCTATGCTAAGTAATACAATTAACAAACCTGTCTTGAATAGTCAAATAAATTCAACGGCATTGCGAAAGCCATCTTCGGCTCTTTATTCATACTGCGTTATCTTCCATTAAGCAATTTAGTTGTTGCTTTGATTTTTTTTTTTTTTTTTTTTTTTTTTTTGTTGAATGGAACACTTCGTAATACCTCTCTGTGAATGTTTTTTGATGTGTTTCAAGTTTATGTTCCATGAACACTCTTTTCGCTAAAACCTGAGTGAGATGTCAGCTGTCTTCGACATCGTCATGTTGATTTTTTAACTTAAGCAATAGAGTGTCGAGAAATGCAAGGGATGTAGGTTTCCTATATTTGCAAATGCAACCTATCCATTTCCCGGAACTTTTTTTCTGTATATTTCTGTAAAAAAGACTTATTCCTTGCCCCTGTTTTTCCCTTTTTCGGTCGCGGGCTTACGATTACCAACACACCGATGTCGTTTCGATGGTCATTTGCATCGGTTGGCGAGCCGCTCATCAGAAGTTCACACCTTTTTAAAACTTTTAGTTATATGTCGTCACTTTCAAGGTCCCTTATAAAATGGTCCCTCCCGCCCGCCCCCCCCCCCTTCTTGGAACCTTCTTCCCCCCCTCTCAGCACCCTCTAATTTTATCATGTCTGCGAAGTAAGCAGGAGAAATCATATTTGGGTTTTGCGGTGAAAAGCCATCGAAACAGCATCGAACTTCTGGTAAATGGATCATCGCTAAACCGTCATCACAAATTTCATGAGTGCATTTAGTTGCCAAAAAACAGCGGATGGGTATTCAAGGTGAAAAATTGGACAAATTCTTTGGGAATTTGCAGAACATTTCGAAAAATTCATCAGCCTTCTCAGAAACTTAAATTAGCGACCTTTGGAAGGTTTTCGCTGACTTGTTTTTAGGGCACAAATAGCATGACCATGAAGAACGCCGGAAGTTTGTTGGGAACGGAAGTTGGCGAATGAAATCAAACCACATTGCTGCAATAATACATCAATAAATGCAAAAAACGCTTTCAAAATCAATCTTTTATTCGATGTTTTGCTTCATTAGTGAAGTCAATACTGGTAACATCAAAGAATATCTGACTTTGTGTGAGTATCGGAATGTAACAGTGATTTTTATTTACGAATGAAATAGAAAGAGTTAACTGAAAGAGCAAAGAACATTTAATACACATTAATTTTAGTTCTAACAGATGTTATAGAAAGAATGAACGTCTTCATCGGATCGCTTGATTTTGCTTTGCCATGCAAAACCGTTAGCTACTCAAAAATATCTTTTTTTTAAAGCTTTCCCCCCATCGCAAACACATTCGATTAGATCCGCCAGAAATTGTAGCAGTCTTCACGAAGCTAAACTTTTAATTGAGGACACAGTTGCTTTCAGCTTACATGAATGACCCATAGTCGTTACGTCTTTAACTGCAAACAACAATTCCCGTGTGCAGAACATTAGTTCATACAGCACATGCTATTGCTTCAATATATCATTTACTGCGAATGCAATGAACTATAACCAGGTATCCTTAGAAAGTTTATTTCAGTATATGCTGAACATCGAATCAGAAAAATATAGATGGTTCTATCGAAAGGGAAGTGACAATACTGAGGTATGTTATAATAGAAGTGACCAACACTGTGGTACGTTACGATAGAAGTGAACAATACTGAGGTAGGCCACAATGGAAGTGAACAAACTGAGGTAGACGTTGTCATAAATATGCGGTGACAACTGAAGGGAACGTATAAAAAATGAAACTTTCATGTACTATTTACCAGCACGTTCAGCTGAGCAAGACGGTAACGTCATTACCAAAAATGCCCTTTGATTAATATGCTCTTAACAGTTACTACTGTATTCTGTACATTACAGTACTAAATAGATTTAAATGCAAAATAGAGGCAGCTCACAAAGACCAGACCATTTCGAAAGCCTTCGTAAGACCGACATCGCTATTGTTAAAATGTAACAGAGCAGCAAGTAGAATAATCGTCATTATATAAACGCTCGCACGTGCCACTTTTGCCAACGTATCGCCGATAACAAACGGTCGTGCGTAATCGCTGACTATACCGGCGATCCCCCTGAATCAGGCATTTATAATCGCCACAGCACAAATTCATTTTCTATAATGACCCTAACCAACATATAGAATGCAAACTCAAGGGGAAATATTTTATGAAAAAAAGATTTTCACTCCTCAGGAAGAAATTATGGTGCAATAAAATTCACGTGCTTGTGATCTTATATTCCTGCTCTCATTGATAGAGAGTAAAGATCAAATTCTCTCGAAGAGAATCCTCAGCTTTCACACTTTTGCGTCAGGATTCTACTAATGCTTATGTCCTCTTCATGTTTTGCCCTCAAGTGTACTGAATAGCATGATCGAAATTGTTTGTATAGTGATCGAACATTCTGACGATTTATTTCGGGTGTTCTTTTTTTAAATAATTCAAGTTCAATATAGAGTTCACTAATTCAAATTCAATAGTTTAAATCAAGTTCAATCAAATGCAATGCGCTTGCAATGCGCTTAGCGAATGTAATCAAATTATTGAAATTATGGAACTTTTTTTTTGATCGGCACTTAGAGATGCTGCGAAATGTTAGAAACGCAGGGTTCGTTGATTGCGTAACTTTATATTTGATACTATAGAGTCCTCGAGTTTTTCAACTAGAAGGAATGATTGCTTCTGATACCGACAACGCCAACAATTAAATATCACCAATATGTTTTATATTGGCAAACAGAGAATAAGGCATTGTTTAGTATGGAAAACTTCAAACGTAATTGATAAATTTCAGACAGGTGTCGAAAAAACAATGAAACTGTCATATCTTTCAAACATAAAGGAACGAATAGGCAAGTCTCTCTAGCGCATTCATATTTCTACAGAATTTTTGTAAATTAATAGGATTTTTAGTTTTTAAGCGGAAAAATAATCTAAGGAAGAAATTTGCTGACCAATGAACGTGTAAGACGATTGCGACCGTTAGTACGGCATCCATTGCTGGAGTATGAATGAAATACGCAGTTGGCACTAAAGGAATCATCCCAATAGCCCAATAGCGTTCAATTTTAAAATGCAACGAATGATTTTCGGTCGAAAAAGGTTCCCTTGACACAGGTGCAGTGACACTCGTCCGTGTTGCCATCTTCAGCAGTTGACGAAACTTCAGAGCTTTATTGGTAGCGCATCGCATTAAGCTCATATTGCTTCGAATCACGGTAGACGGCCTTCGTCTCGATTAACTCCTCATAAAAAAGTTACTCTCTACTGCCTTAAGGGATTTTGTACGCATTCTCGAATGCTGAACATATAAGCATTCAAATAATATAGCATTAGAAGTGATAGTATAGAGTCTACTAATTATTCCTAATGATGCAGTTTGAGGATGTTTCATTCTATCTCATCGGTTAAAAACGACGGATTATTGGCTATTTATTCATTGCTTTATGAAACGAAAATAGAGTAATAAATCCGATAAGTTGATTATTTATAATTGATGCAGTCTGAGGATATTGCATTTTAACATTGGTAGAATGAACGACTTTGTGGGATATGCAGATATGTCTTAGAAAAATTCTAAACCGTGCAACTGTTAACTTTTTAAGAAGAAAGCAACAGACATTGTTTCATATTTCCAAATTTCATCTTAAAGGAAGCACAACTTTCTTTCCGATTTTTCAGCTCCTGTATCTGTTCTTAACTTCGGCTGGGGTGAGAGTGAACCTATTTAAGATTTATTAAGTATAAAGTTTTGGACCTCAAACACTTTCCCAACTTATTCATGAATCCTTGGTCTTTACTCTGGTGAAAACTGGAAATTCTGGCTCTTTAAAAGTGACTGCTTTACTCCAAAAATTTTATTCTGGCTCTTTAAAAATTAGACGAAGTATTCCAAAACTTTCAACTCCAAAAATTTATGCTTCGACACTTTAAAAACGATCGCTAAACTATACATGCAGGTGAACTTAACAATGAAGATGAGAAAATGTTATATTATAGTACGATTTAGTTAATTAGTAGGCTTCACTGTCATTATACATTATGTTGATTCATACTCATGCCCCAGATTCACAAGAAAGGCGTCCGATATGAGCCTCACGAATCCACTATTAAACGAGATGAACGATATTTGCAGACGCAATGTTTGCGTTGAGGATCACTTTTAGAACATTTATATCATATTAACGCAGCAGCAGTCTTTTCTCTATCTCGAAATCAGCTCTACCTCAAACCAGTAATGAACATCCTAATTAATCTACATAGTAACATCATTCAGGTAAACGAATAACCAAGCAAGCAACAAATATGTTCCATCAGACTGCAAGGAGAACACTGCCACTGGAAACCGATTCGCAGTAAACGCGGCGATCGCCATAATACACTTGGCGATGTTGTGTCTATGTGCCTTTGCGTACGCACGTATATCGAATCGAAGTCGGAGCGCACGCAGAGCCGCACAACTGGCAAGAAAATAACGCAGTTCCCCTAATCGACCAACAACCGATCAGGTATGCAGTGCACTAGTTTCGTTGTATGACGTATCTTTGAATATTTGGAACAATTCCAATAATTTTTATTCGTTTTGAAATATGCCCGTAAAAAGTGATCATTACTTATTAAGGTAAGTTAAAAACGTTTTATATCGGCGATCACTTTTTTCACGCGTTGTTTTTGTTCATCGTCGGCTATCACATCGTTGCTTCCCAAAACGCAATTCCACAATCCTGCAATCATATAGAAACAAGTTTTCCAACTATATGAAGCGATGCGGAATGAATTTTTCAAAGGATTTATTAAATTATGTATCTAGCAATTCTTTTTGTTCACTGTGTGAGCATTGCTACTATTGATGCTAATTCACATATCACTGCTGCTACTAATGCTACCAGTACTACTGCAACCACTAGTATTAGTACCAAAACTACGACCTTTGTGGATTCTCTCGACAAAATCATCAGATGTGTGACACTTTAGGTGTTGAAGTGATTCTCGATAAATTAGGGCGAGTGTATGTTCCTAGCAAAGCAAGCTAACTCATTTTCAAAAAGCACAGTTGCAACGACCCGCGAAAAAAATTCATAAATGCTACAACTTGCTTGTCTCAATTGAAACAACTTTTTTTTATATTCGACCTGAATGACGCCATCGGCTTTACGAATAAGCGATCGCTTTGATCGGTTCTGCATAAGTTTGAAACGCATTGAAACCTATTTTGCACACCGTTCAAACTATTAGACATTAAATATAGCTGCGTAAAATTTTCAAGTAAGTACCTCAAAATGCATTAAAGGTGAACAGCATGGATATAAATAAGTAAAATACGCCTTTCAAAGGTTTTTTCACCTTTGTCAATAATTTCTTCTTTTTTTTTTTTCAAAAAGACTCACCATCAAGGGAAGCGTCGTAATAGTTGAGCGCTGCCGCAGCTAAGCGCCCAGTTGATAAGGCCCTCGAGAGAGCATATGCGTCGACAAGTTGTGCACTCGAATTATTCACCAAAAAACATCCTAGGAATATATGATCAGTAAAGTCTCCCATCCTTCTACGAGCATTAGACTCTAGATATAGCTGTCATTGATCATCTAATAATTTGCTTATGCTATATGAACTGTTAAGATAACAATGTCTTGATATCGATTGAAAAACTAATAACTGAAAATATTTCGTCGAATATTTTTCGTTGTCCTTTTAATTTATTTTCCTCCTGATTTGTTTATTACGTTCTGTGATTTTTGTTTCACTTCTTTTATTGGCTTCGATATCTTTGGTGCTTTGATATCAGCAGCAAAGGGCAAATGCACTTAAGTTGCTATGACCTAGTTCTTTACCACTTAATTGTTGCCTAATATATTATAGTCTTGTTTATTCTAAAATTTATCTTTTTCGTTCTATGTAGAAGCAAACATTCGGAACAATAATTGGTGAACCCTTTTTGAAGATAGAAAGATGCGTGAATTCAACTTTTTTTTTTTTTAAATGAATGCGAAAATTCCCGGTTGTGGGCCTATATACTTCAGCTTTAACTTGAGCTCCAACTGTCTTGGAGATCGTGATATAACGGAACTTCTCAGATTGAGGCTCGATTTGGCCTTAAGTTTATTGCCGCCAATGATTGAATTTTTTAAAGATTCGAATTTTTATTTCATCCATCGTTTTCGGGATTCCATTTCACTTTTATTGAATATTTCAGTGAAAATTACTGTTCCTTTCATGGATTAGTAGATCAAAAAAAAATTTTTTTTAATGACTCTATAAATATTGTTCAGCGATGCTGAAATTTTCCCAATCGAGAGGGCAACAAGCGCCCATCTGATTTCCTATCATCTAAATTTTAAATTTTAATTTAATTTATGGCAATTAGGCGTTAAGATAGTGGATATTTGAAGGAATAATTGTTTATTACCTTTCTTGATTGAATACATCACGTCTGTGCCAATCATTTTTCTGGTAGTTTCGTTGAGTGGGCAGTGCAAAGTGATACAGTCGGATTTCTCGAGAAGTTCCTGCAAAAAAAAAAAAAACAACTCTGCATGGCATTGAACTTGTTTATATCCATAAATCATTTGATCAGTTTGAAATGAATTATAAAATGTAATGAATCTTAATGGGAATCAAAAGATGCTAGCAAGTGATGAACATTACTGGTCACATATTCGTCACGATGGCTATTATTAATTAATATATTCTAATGGAATGCTTACTAGATATTGTCAGAAAGGTTGATTTATGTTTTAAAAAGTTTGAAAACATTAAAAAAACCATAATAGATGAATGAGGCACCCTTAAGGTGGAGGCACGTTTCACTCCGAGCGCAACCTCCATTCCTTGCTGTATAGACGGGTCGTAGAAGACTATATCAAATTGGAATCGGCGAGCGCGATCCAAAACAGCTAGTCCGACCCTAACATTGATAGCAACTGTATAACCGTGGAGATAGCGAATTGTAATAAGATTACAGAAAAATTTAGTTAGAAAATTTTTCTATCTTATTAGTTAAGAAACATTTGCATTGCTGCTGATCCGAAACGAATATAAATATATATTGTTTAGAAAGTTAATTCATCGCATTTGCACTCTACTGAATGATTAACGTCATTTATTATAGCCATGTATTTAATTTTGTATAGACTCAGATTTGAGGCTCAAATTTAGTCTAGGAGAACACTTGCGTAGCAAGCGAAATATCACGGGTTCGTTTCCCTCTGCCGATAAAGTTTTCATCGGTCTTCAAATATTTTAAGATTCATAAAGGTCGGATTTCCAATACTAGTCAAAATATTGAATGCGAACATCTAGGCAATTCTTGTTACATCAACTGGGCGTTACATATACATAATTAGGTTTGCTATATAGGAGTGATACTCCATCTTAACACTGCTCATGGCTTGCTTCCATTTCATCTGGATCATCCAACTTCTTTAACTCATATGAGATTCACTTAAAATCTGAATCATTTGAGAGATCAGTAAACATTTAGCAGGCCAAATGTTAGTCAACATAAAAACACTCAGTATCAATTCCTCATGAGGTTATTGATTCAACAACTGTGATAATTCAAAGTATAGTTCTGAGCATACCTTCCAAGTCCAACGATTCCGAGAACGCTATGGGTGATCGTTTTGCGACCGGAAATCCATCGGGTGTCCGTGGATCGTGAAGTTCTTCGGAATAAATTCAAAATCATCGCTAGCGTTGTATCTGCTGCATCATTAATCCATTCATTGCTAGCGATATTCTCTACACGAAAGCGACTATTCGTGCATACTGCAAAGTAGAGGTATTTAAATTTTTTTAAGCAGAGTGGAACGCTTAGGATAAGTCATCAAGATGGCTGGGGGAAAAAAGGATTGTCAGACGAACTGCTTGGCTGATATCATCTAGTAGTGTCTTTATGAGGGTGCCCTAAAGCTTACCGCTTTCCATGCTGAATAATGGACAAGTCATCGTATTGAAGCAGTTTCGGGCTGCACTATTTTGACTCCTTCTACATCTGTATAGCATTATTGAAGCGTGATGGTTAGGTTCAGTTGCAGCCATTATGTCGGAATTGCACCACCTGGTATAAGTTATACTAATAGGAACAGCCGGTTACCTTGTGATGAATGCAGGGGATTCAGAGGTAGCACGACCTGAAGATTGTTGAAGCGTTGTAGTTGCTCGGCATTCAGGTCTTGATTCCCGACAATAATTGCAGCAACGTTTTCTCGGTTCTGAAGAACAGTTGAGTCAAGAAAAGTTCATATTGGGCTCATTGCAGTGAAATGTAGCTAACAGTTTAATTGGGTCTATATACTGCAGCTTTAGGTTAACCTTACGTATAGCTTACAGCGAAGTAACAGTTTTTCAGCGTTTCACTCTTCAGTTCAAGAGTCGGTGTCCTGTAGAATTTGGCAACTCGGTTGGTTCAGATTCATGTCAAGTTGGTTGTTTCGCGGCAAATGATGTATGGTGTGTGGAGAATGATCGAAAAGTAGGCCAGTGCAATGGCATGGAAATAGGTCAAAGCTTAAACGAAAATTGTGCTCAAAAAAATCGATTGGCCAAACCCTCTGAACTCGACGAATTTCATAAATTGCCAAAAGAATTTTTCGAAAGGAATTCTGCATTGCCAGAAGCGAAACGTTTCAAGGCACTGTAAGACCTTTTCTATGATCAATCATATGTTTCAAGAAACTGTTGTGAAAATGAGTAGTTTTTCATTAATGCTTTGAGTAAAAAACATTACTATAACAAAGCATATTTAAGTAAATTCTGATATACAACATTGCGGTTCTCTTAAAAAGTTGATCGCATTTTTTTTTTAAACTGAAAAATCCAAAAAATCTCAGATTTTTGCTGTAAAAGTAGTTTTTTTAATCAAAAATATATTGCTTTCGAATCTAGCATAGTAAAGAAAAATGGCGCGGGAAATTTTAGCGATCGCAGTTGAGTTTGCCCGATCCTCTACGAACAAATGAGAGATGAATGCAGTCGCATGATGCTAACCAAATTGGAGAAATCGCTGCTCGTTTCGATCGTTTCAAACTCTTCACCAACATGGAACGGCATTACTCCAACGAACGCGATCACTTTTTGCTGCGAATATCCATTTCCATAAGTGCCGTAAAAGGTCATTTCGTTGCTTCGGCGTTCGATTCGCTCTTCTTGTCCCATAGCTTTATACAAATTATTTGTTAGCAGATTGAGAGGAATTCATAGCCAAAGAAGGCCGTGGAATAAAGACTATAAAAATGAAGTAGTGTTAATTAAGGAGCTTAAATCTTAAGCATTTCTTGTAGTATGTAAAAGTGACCGATTAACATTTACAATAGCTGATAGCATCTAATGATAGCATTGCTTTTTAATGATTGTTCAATAAATGTTACTTTGTTTATGCCTTTCGGCCATTTTGCTGAGGATATCTTCGGCGACTGGTTGAAAAGTGACTTTAAGTTTGGTGCTGTTGTCACGCTGTGAAGTTAAACCTTCGCCTTCGTTGTTGTTGTTGACAATAGACATAATTTTTCTGCCGTAATTACTGTTGATGAAGCGTTCGTCGTTATTGTTGTTGCTCTTGATAGCCTCCTCTTGGATGCTACCTTTATATTGACTGCTGTCGTAACTAGTGCTCTTCTTTTGTGACTCCGTTATGCTGGCTCGCCGAAGGTGATGAATTGGGATGTCCGATTTGAAACCTGTCTGAAGTAAACCAGAAACTTGATATTATAATGTAATCAGTCGTTTTCGATTATAGGATCGTTACGGAACTGCACTTCTAGGAGTCGATGGGAAGTTAACGACAAAAACCTCAACCTGCCTATGTGTATTGCTATCGAAGGGCATCTGCCATCACAACATTGCTTCGAAACTGTCTGCTCAAGATGGTCGTATTTCAAAGGTATATATGTTG
This sequence comes from Baylisascaris procyonis, assembly GCA_037389465.1. Taxonomy (NCBI): domain Eukaryota; kingdom Metazoa; phylum Nematoda; class Chromadorea; order Rhabditida; family Ascarididae; genus Baylisascaris; species Baylisascaris procyonis. The sequence continues at coordinate 4,120,248 of JAZARR010000078.1, read as the reverse complement.
GTTTTGAATGTCGATTTAAAACAATAATATCGATTTGTGAAGCAGCTCGTTTTTAACACCTTTTATAGGCTATCTTTCAATTGACAAGATGATGAATCAACTAGTGTCACGTAATTAGTCATTAGCCACTACATCACTTTCTATTATGCCACAGCGCACGCTCAACATGACATCCGAATAGAAGTTTAGTAGAACTTCACAATATACTTCTAATGGAAAATTTCCAATGTAATGTAAATAAAAATAAGTATGAGATTCTTGGATGAAAATTTTATTTTACGATAGCACTTACCCCGTTGACGTTCTGCAGCACAATTGATTGTGTGGTGACGTGAACGCCTGGTCTCGGAGCACTAAATTCACTGATCGTCCTTAACGTTTGATTTGCTCGATCATCCGATATTCTTCAAACAGTACCATTATTTGGGGCGAATTTATAGCACAAGAAAAAAGAAATGCGTAAAAAGTGGACTGACCTTTTCATTGATGGCAATGATGTGGATCTACTGCTGCTGCCCACCCCATAATTATTGTAGTTGTTGGGCACACCAAACCGTGATCGCTCTCTTCTTTCAATTAGCTGTGTTGTTATAATGCTGGCCGACACCATTGTCTCTTGAGCCTGATGTACACAGACGCGTACTGCTTGCCGCTAGTTTTTAACGCACTATCGAACAACATCGTTAAGCAATCGAGTGAAATTATTACTGCGGATATTGCTAGTCGAGTTGAAATTAACGTTTTAGATGTTAAAATGAAGGCTTCTATAGGAAAACTTTTAAATCGCATTAAAATCGGCAAACTCTTCTCATATACATTTTTCATAAATCGCCAACCGACTCATATACGTTAAATCGCGATCAGAAAATTTTTTTGACAATTTCAGTTAAGCCAGTAGTGGAAAAAGGCAAATTAATTGAACTGCACACATTAAGCACAAAAAAAAGAGGTGAACGTGATTTGCTTAAGGCGCAGATAGTGGAAGTACTTCACATCATATTCATATCACAGCGGGATGGAAATTTATTTCTCATCAAAGAATAGTCATTCGTTTATCTGTAAGGTGATAAGACTTCTTTATTATATAATGGAGAGAATTATAACTAATTTATTATATAAAATTTATTATGTTATATCGAAATAATAGTTTCAACTGAAAGAATTCTGAAATATACGAAGCATGAAGATAAAAATTAGTGGAAAATTATTGCGAAATATTCTCAAAATGAGACTTGCGATGTACTCTTTTTCTCTCTAATGATATCACATCTACAGATGATCGAATCGGGTAGAGGAATAGATTGTCGTCGCATTGTGAAAAACAATACATCAAAGTAAGAGAGCAATAGAGTGTGCGGCTGCTATTTTCATTGGAAATTTCTCACTTCATCAATGCAGCACTCCATCATTTATTTTTTCAACCTTGAAAAATACCCATCGTTTAATTGATATTCGTAGCACTTTTTATTTTGCATTGAAAGCAATTGCCATTGCTATCCCTAGAAGCGGGTACGATTTGTGATCTAGGCACAGAGATAGAGACAAACAATGAGAGAGGTGGACGAGAGTTGATGTTCTTTTTCATAGTGTGATAGATGATCGGCGAATAATATAGTGCGCAAGATGTTATCGGTTGTAGCATAGTCGTTTTTGAGATATAGTAACTTCATGCCACTTCTACCAAGAAATATATGCGCTTCACTACCAACATAGTCACAGTTTTGACGCAATTGCAAAGAAGACTGAAGTCATTTTATTTTCTAATATATAGCTAACGTCATACCTTAATAGCCTTAGGCTCAGGTGACAGCCGTTATTAGAGGACCAATGAAAACTTCAGTCTGTAGTCTGGGGCGAACCCTCGGCTCTGAGGCCATCTGTCTAATGTTATCTCACTAAGCTAACGCGTGTGTTGCTACAGCGCACTTTTGCATACGATCTGCTTTCTCCTGCGCACCTAAAGCAATACCTCTGACAGTACAGAATGCCTTTATAGATAGGTACTATGATATGTTACAGCATAGACTCAGATTATGGCCACTGTTTGATGACCAGCCAGAATTCCAGTGGGTAGTTGCTGCCTCACTGCGCTACGGCCGCCATCATTTCCTTATCTAGGTGTTGTGGATTCTAGTGCTCATATTATGTAAACATTCCAGAATGCACTTACAAATACACAGTTAATGTCGTACGCTAGAGCCAACTGTCTAAGTCTGGTGTCTTAAGTTCGACTTAGATGATCACCATTGTGATGACGATTTGGTCATCAAAGCTGCTTATCCATCTTGCAACATCTAATTATGCAAACTACATAAATTTCCTTATGAATGGTTAACGTATATGTGTTGAAGTCAACTATGCACGTAATGCAACGCCCTAGGCAAAGTGAAACTATGCAAATTTGTTCACTAAGTGAGCGATTAAGTCAACGGCCACTAGATGAAACGTTGATAAACATGAAAAATCATTCGCATAGGGCAATTAAGAACAATTTGACCAAATGAATGGCAAATTAATGTGCAAGTAACTTGCCGATTAGCATACAAGCAAATAAACAGATAGGCGAGCGAAAATACACATCGCAGTTGCTACAAAGAAAATTAAGTGGTAGAGGTTATAGCTTATGTTAAGCATAACAAAAAAAAAGCCTCATTAATACGTTTGTCTATTTTCTGTTAGGTTGCGTTTGACAGAAAAGAAGGAAATATGTTGTTCAAAACAAGGAAGTTTTAGATTTAATAAGTGATTCTTGATAGTAGCACATTACAATAACATATTCCTTTGCTAAGTATAACACCCGATAAGAGCAGAGGAATGAGTGGACTAGTGAATGGATCTACGCCAAGGAAGATGAGACATTAATAGCGAAGTTGATGAGAAGAGTCGATGCACACAACTTGCCTATCGGATGCTGAATTATTGAGACTGGACTCGTTTTGCTTACAGTTTAGAAAATGCTCAGTAATAAATGAGTGCCTTGATGAATTGTAGAATGATAAATTTGTAGGTAGCCAGCTGATGCAATGTTTTCTTCAATTAAGACGTGTGACCAATAAGATTGAACTTCATTAGAATGTGTTGACAAAAAAAAAGTAAAGAAATAGAAAGATGAATGAACTCATTTGTGCACAAGCAACTTTCTCATGTGAACTTTAACCTTTCAGGTGGATTTTTTTTTTAAGGAGAGAAAAATTTATTTGCGATAAGTGCTAAATGTTTTTGCAGCCACAAACACCACTTCTCATAAGGTCGTTTTGCAAATCATAAAAGCAGTTTTTCAATTAATAACAGCAAACGTCTAATATAGAGGGGTCGTCGAGGGTTCAATCTCAGTATTAAATCGTTGTTTGCGAGCTTAATCCCGTCATTTTTTTAAAATTGTTTTGTGGAAATTTATTCGACTAAATTAATGGAAAAGTTAGAATCATATAGATGAGTTTAGGCGAACTCGGTTTTACGCTTACAATACACAATTGTTATCTTTCTACGAACTCATCTTTGCGTATCATGCAGAATTCAATTTTTGCAATGTTCACTATGAATGGCACCCTAGAAAATGCATCAGAAATTATAAAAAAACAAAGCCAAATCCCGACGGTGATATCTATAAAAATAAATGAAACACTGTTGCAGCGAAATGAGAGCACTGTAATGTTCGATTAATTGAATTATTCATTCTAGAAGACGTGGATTTTAGCATGCGTGTGCATATCTTTTCCGAGTTGCCTTAGGGGATAGTGGATGGATGAATCGACAAAGGATGAATCCACAAAGATGCTGCAAGTTCAGTTGTGCCATACGCGCAAATCGCCGGAACGTATCACACTTCTCAGACTATATTTCAACGGTATTTTTCTTGTCTAAATAGATTATCAAACAATATGCTAAATCCATCAAAGATCTTTTTTACGCAAAAAAAAATGCTGTCATTACTCATGGAATGTTGATCATTGAAAAGGAAGTTATCATCAGTACTTTGGAAAAAACATCTGAAAGAAATTATTTTCATTTTAAAGTCTTTCATCTCATCGAATGAAACCCTTGCGGTAATCAGCAAATGGACAATTGGCCCAAGAGTGGTGCTACTCTTTTAGTTTACGGATTTCCTTAGAGGCCTCTTTCAAAAAGAAAAAAACAATTGTCTAAGTCAATGTAAAAAATTTAAAGGTGTTTTTTCAGTCTTTTTTTTTCGTATTTGTTACGTAAAGAGTGTTTGCCGTTCATTCGGCGCACACTATTTATTGTGTACTCCACCAATATCGAGAGCAAGTGACACTTCACTGAATATTTTGTTGAGTCAATTAATTGGTGATTCGGGCATATTATCCATAGTTTCATTTTATTCTCTTTATGTTTAAAAGATCGCAATGGTTTTGGTGCTTATCGGGTTTCTATGTATGAGCGATGCCACAAACAAGATAAATGATCGGCCCATTTCTAATACGAATTGTAAAAAGTGAGAAGTGCTCGTTTCATCAATTAATTATCTAATCTTTCTATGCTCGTCTATTTTAATGCTCACATCCTCATAGAATTTTTCTATCCAAGTTTTCTCAAAAAAATTACCACATATCGTAAAAATTACCACATTCCACTAGCTAAAAATTACCGCATAAAACTTTGATGAAATATGCACGTAGTTTGCTCATTCGATGAGTGCAAAATTAAATGAAAATGTGAATGCTTTGGGGAAAAAAGAAAGAGTTATTTCTTCGAACGTTGTGTGCTGAAGATTCCTTCTAGTAAGTGAGAAATGTTGCTTTACGAGGTAAATGCACCTTTGAAATTTTTGAGTGAAAAACGATAAATGGAAAACTGATATGAACATAAATTTTGTAGGTCTATTTCTTTTTCAAACATTGTTTTAAACTATACCAATATAGCCCCATTATTATCGAGATAAATCTCGACCTGGGTCGCTGATAGCAAGAAAGTACCGCTGATAACTTTAGCAGGCAGCGAACCCAGATCACCGAACAAACAGTTATCTATATAATGGTCTATCCGAGAAAAGGACCCTCTCTAAACCATAACTGTATAAGGTTTTGCTTCTTTCTAGTTCGTGGTACATTTGAGTCACCCACCTAAACTAAATAATAGTAGACTTTGCAATAGCAGAAATTAGAGAAGTTCCTCAGGGCAATTGTGCAATGTCTATGTATTCAAGTCATCATATAGAAAATCGGCAATCGATAAGATTAATAGTATGTCTATGATCTAGGGCAAATTTGCATCTCAAATTTCACCTCGTCCTATTTTTTTTTGACTTTTCACTGTTTGAATTCATTCATGCCAAAAATTTCAAGCCATTCAGATGATTTTTTTCGTATTTTTAAGCGCTTGTGGAATTCAACATTTTTCCAAAAAAATTGGGAAAAATTTGCAAAAAAAAAGAACAAAACAAATAACAATAGCGCCTACTTGTCTAGCATATTTCACTATTGTTTTATATATGAGGTTACTGGTAACAATACCATTAGTATGAATAACCTATAATATAGTGCTCTCTAACGAATCGTATGAGTGGTGCACTGTTGACTTAGATTTGTCCTATTTAGATATATGTTCGTATTGTGATAAATGTTGACGAATGTTCACACATCAAATAGTCCCACTTAACCCTAGATTATTGACACAACATTGTAATCGACAATAATAATTCAATTAGAGCATCCAATAAGAAAGCGGAAGCTTACTGCTTCTTAAATATACATAATCGTAAACATCGACTTTAAGATTATGAGCTGACACTTTCTTTTTTTTTTTTTTGGTATTTTTCTATCCGCAAGCAATATTCAGTTTAAATGATCTAGGAAACGAAAATTAAAGTTTTGCAACTGCGTGCATCGGAAGGGTAATTAAAATCTAACATGAAAACCATAATTTCTATTCATATGAATTCGCTTTGCGCTATTATAAGCTTGTTGCTATGTACGCGAAAAGATATTCTAAACTATAAAAGAATTTCAATTATTGCAAAATGATGGAAGCGAACATACAGCTTGCTCTGATGGGAAGAATTGACGCGATATTTTAATGCGATAAAATTTTCAAATTCTTATTGAAGGATAATATTTAAATTTGCATAAGCTATTTAATAAGGACGCACAATTTAATTATAGAATCCAAGAAAGGAGGATACGAAAGGAAAAGTTTCAATGAAAACGATAGGTAAATGAGGGTGAAAAAATTGGGCAGAGCAGCTGCAGGTGTGCTCGACAAAGGTGGTGCTATATGCGCACCAACAACGAGCTGTGGTGAACCGTCAGTTCAGCCGTCACACCCACAACGAATGCACCACGCTGCTGCTTTACTGCAAGCGAGAATTGCTCTCTCAAGGCTCCTATGCTAAAAATAAGATTAAATACTTTTTAATAGAAACGTTATTTGATGAAAAAAAAGGAGAAATCACTAATGAGAGCATCGCCCAAATAAGCAGTTAGTCAATGGCTCGTATTAATTGAAACAATTTGTGGAAATGCCGTTTTCCTCGAGGGGGCAAATAAAACGGCTCTAAGTGTGAGTATAAAGTAATTTCCCACTTACTCTTCATATATGCTATAAAAGGAATACGCTTAGAATGCATAATCATCCGTCTATGCGAACTCTATGACATACAGTCTTTCCCTCTAACGCATATGTGTATATATATATATATATATATATATATATATATATATATATATATATATATATATATATATATATATATATATATATGCACACAAAACTCCTTCATAGGTTTTTGCACAGGTGAAAAGAAAAGGAAATGAAAGTCTTTTAAATTGTTATTACACTTGATTAGTATGACTGATATGTACCCGTAATTATTACATATGTATGTGTCACATTTATGCATAGTCACCAAGAAGTTGAACTCCCCAGAAAATCGGTGCGTAAACAAGGACCGTTTATGTACCGAAGATAGTGTCGTTTATTGGCCTTCTAATCGTTGAGTGTAAGGGTAGCTCGCCTTGGCCTCTATAGTCATCCAGGTCACCTCGAGGACGTGCACTTTCTGCCAAGCTGCGATCAAGTAATTTGCGAGAAAACACAGGTGCAAGGGTTGAACGGTTTACCACACTTATGCAGTGAGGTGACGAACAAGACGGGACACTAGGATAGCATCAATCGCGATACGATCCTGTACTCGAACTCAACGCTGCCGCCAATCCCCTCCCGCGTCCCCACGACCACACATATCCCCGCTGGCCTTGCGAACAATCTAGCAGCTGGAATGATTACATGGGCAAATCATCCCCTTTTATATCCTCACGGCGCTGCCTCGGGCTGGTCTTACGGCACGTTTTGGGCAGTCGTTTGATCTGCCTATATGCTACTGGCCTTCTTTTACTTACCTTGCGCGACGCACTATTCCCGCTTGATCTATAGCCGATATGCCCCTCCTGCCATTAAGATTCGTACTTGAATCTTGGAAGGTCAATGACCTGTCTGCACTTGGAAAGACTCGTCGCTTCCTAAAATAGGTGTCGCAGTGCTCGTGTTGTCTGTCTTATCTGTTATTCTATATGGGCTCTTCCATTCCCATATCATTATTAGGTTTGTTTCCTGTTGTCGTTCATTCAATAGGCACAAAATGAGGACGTGATCACCAACTTCAAAGATATTTTTTTCATTTGTTCTTTTTGTAATATTGCGCTTTATTTGTCTTCCTCTCTCTTCAGGTTTTGGAATGCTCTCTGTCTTGCCAATTTCAGTTCCGAAAAAAATATAAGGTAGACTAGTCGGATATAGATCAAGCGGGAATGGTGCGCCGTAAAAGGTAAGTCAAAAAAGGTTAAGAGCATACATGCAGATCAGACGATGCCCATCATATGTCGTGAGGCTAACCTGAGGCAGAATCTGGAGTATGTAAAAGGGGCTGACGTGCTCATGCATTCATTTCGCTTCTAGACTGGTTTGAAAGGAGGCAAGTGAGCTATGTGTGGCCTTTGTAGTGCATGAGGTGATCGGCAGCAGCGTTGAGTTCGAATGCAGGATCGTACTGGTGATTGAAGCTCTCCTAGTGTCCCTTCTTGTTTTCACATTACTGTATAAGTGTGGTAGACTGTCCGACTATTATAGCTGTGTTTTCTCGCCGTTCACTCAATCGCATCTCGACAGAAGGTGCAGATCTCCAAGGAGACCTGGACGACTAGACGAACCAGGGGGAGCTGATGCTTACATCTGCTCCAATATGATTTCATCGTTATCTTTTTTTTCGATAATTTAGCAACTTTAAATTGTGCGGGTTTTTTGGCGTTTATTACAATTTCCTGACCTTGAGGTGTGTCACATCACATAAATTCGTGTAATCTGAATTACGCACAAACCTGTCAGTTGTGACCTCTAAGAGGATAGATTTCTTAGTGTGTGAGGATAAATATATAGCGTTCCTTGAGTTTTTTCTTTTTGATTTGAAAGAAAGAAAGGAAGGAATTGAAGAAGTGGAAAAAAATGGCCATTTTGAAATGTCAGAGGAAAAAATTCTTTCAAATTTTCGAGGTCACTAAAAAATCGAGTATTTCAAACTACTGAAAAAGTTTTCAAAGAATGATGGGAAATTCTGAAATTGAGGCGTTCGAAGCTTTGAATAAATGCCTATAGCATTATACGATGTTTTTTCTTTGATATAGTGAAAAGATATACACAGTTCCCTATCCACAATGCACCTAATATGTTGTGGAAGGGATGTTGACGTGTCAGTGTAGTTCGTGGGGGGCTAATATATAGTTGCAATTATTGGTATGATTTGAAAACTTATTAATTGCGATCCATGTATGAATTTCGGTAATGTGTAGCTGTGACGAAATTTTTAAATCATGCTAGCAAATTATCGAGCAAATTGCTGTGTAATTAGTAAGAAATATTTTCTAACTGTATTTGCCAACACTTCAGTCTCTCTAATTCAAATAATACTTACTCCATTCGCCTCTTACATATCATTCCAACGGTTGCGCTCTTTTGGGTGATTTAAAAATTTTTGTCATAGCTGCATAACGTTGCACGATTCACCCATTCACAGCTGGCCAGGTTGGAAATTAAAAGATTTGCTTGATACGCTAAGGTTGTTGTATGTGATGGCGTCATAGGTTGTTCGAGTAGAGAGGGAAAGATTTGGCGTATTAGGCATTTGTTTTTTGGCATTTATACGAACTAGTATTGCACCGTGTTGTGCAGTATGCAGTCAGTGATTTCATCTTATGCTCGTTATGCGTCTGATGGTATGCTCGTGCTGTTGCTGCCTTTCTTGAAATTTTCGTCGAGTTTAGATGATTGTTATGATTGTTTGGAGGTATCTGAAAAGTATGCGAAGCTATTTCCGTTTTTTTTCCAAAAACTTTTGCCATTAATGTTTATACATTCATGCGCGTACAGATGATTGGCATTTCTTGATACCACTCTTCCCAGGTACGCACATCATTGTTTTTAGTAGATCAACTCAATGTCTGTGAAATTTAGGTTTTAACGTGTTTCTGATCCGTTCCTATGCCAGCCTCTTTGCTTTTTTTAACCGCTCAGTCGCACAGCCAAGATTTCTTCTCGTTAGCGCAGATGGGCGTTGATAATGAGTTTTGGGAGATGAAGGCGTTCCAGGTTTGCTTACAAAGCTAGGATTCCCTGTTTTTCCTTCAAAAACTTTGACTGTTTAGCAAACATCTATGCATTACTGCACCGAAGACTTTCGTAATGGAAAAAAGCGAAGTGTGGCCTTCACTGCTTTCCCTTGGGCTCATACTTTCCTTATTCGCACGCATACTTGCACTATTATATCATCTATTTTATTCCAGTCTTACATAGTGCTAAAAACGTTAAACATATAAAGCATCAGTACTAGTAGAGATTTGCTTGTACTACCTTTGGGTTCGTATTCAAAGGTAGTCAAAAACAGTGTGATTTTTTAAAACTTTTTTTTTTCAGATAAGCACTATTCTCTGGCTTTTGTGGCAAGAGCAATACCTGGCGTTTTGAAACTGGAGGTATTTGTTTGAAGGGGATCATGAGCAGTGAAGAATTTTCGGATGCTTCAGATAATGAAGACGAGATGTTTCCTAGTGAGTTTAATTTGATGAAGCACTAGTTTAATGTTTGAATAACAAAAGTATCCCAAGATTATGAGTTGCTAGTTGTGACCTCTGCCGCTATATTCTTGTTTGTAAATCTTGTAGTCCAAGATGGCTAAAGCAAATTCAACTGACCTTTTTTTGCATTGTTTCTTGTGGGTTGTCCAAATCTCCTTCTTTTATGTTGTTCGCTAAACTTTCTGTCGGTTTCAAATAGTATTACTGCCGGGCGAAAATTGCTGGAAAACTCGTAGACAGTCGTACATGGGTTGTCCAATTCGGGACCTTCTTAACAGCACTAGTTTACATAATGGTTTTTTTAGTTTGTAATTAGAATGATCAGGATCTTAAAAGGCAAAAGTTTTTTTTTTTCTATCATAAAACAGTGGGCGACTTTTGATTCTTTGGAGAATGTCAAGTTGCAAACATTTACCCGTCGTTAATTATTACTTAGCTGTCCATCTCCTCAGCTGAATGCTTGCTTTTATCTACCTTTGGAGGTCTATTCGATTGCTACCTCTATTCTTTTTGTTACTTTCACCTTGATGCAATCTTACCAACTGGCTATTATGGGTAAGAATTCAATTGAAATGCCGTTATGTGCAGTCGAGCGATGAAATCAGAGAGTTTATCATTAAATTTCGCGAGTATCATTTAAAGTCTGTGAACATTTTATTAGAGAACGGCACTTAATTGTCCCACTAATTAGTTTTTTACTTTCCTTATTTCTGGTTCAGGGCTATCTTTTACTCGAAGTTACTGTTTGATTCAATATTTGCTACAAAGTACATGCCACTATTTTAACCTATTTTTAGTTCCAACATCAGGCTGCACCGTGAACGCGTTGGGTTCAAATCTTATCGTTGTTGGAGGATGGAATCAACATCATTTCGATCCGTGGATCCGATCGCACGATCGTGGATACGTTCGCAAGGCAGTTTTTATAAGATTAAGCAAGTTTTGAAATTTATAAATAGATGTGAGTGATCACGTTAAATCAAAACGCATTTTCAAAAGGGCAAGCCGAGATGAGTTAACTACGGTCGGCTATAGCACTGAAGTAGTTTTTGTACCAAAACCTAACACTTGGATGCCATCTTACCTTGAGTCTGTGTGTGGATTCCATCTCGATTTAGGGGCTTATTCTCACATCGGCGATCCAACCAGGTTTTCTGAAACGTAGATGAATATGACGAGTATTATTCAAGAATAGACCAATGGCATGAGCCATAAAATATGTCACACCTTAGCAGTTCAAATTTGGCAGTGTTTACTAATTCAGTGATTGATTGCCCAACAACTCTCACAGTTTTTTGCTCAAGATTTCTTGCTGAGATAACGATTTCATGAATGAATATTTAAGCACATGACTGCTTTTTCTGAAACAATTGTTGCCATCTAAGACCAGGTTGCAACCAGAATAGAAAAGAAATTTTTGTTGTCTATTTTGGGAGGGGGGGGGGGGGGGGTGCTTTGGTTGCACTTTATATAATGTAATTCCAAATATTCATAAAATGATCGTCCTAAAGGGTGTTACAGATATTTTCCTCAGTTAAAAAAAAAAAAAAAAAATTTTCTAGTTCTTGCGCTTTTCGCACCTGAACCACTGTTTTGCAGTATTGATGTGCTGTGCTTCAATTTCTAATTACCAAAGAGACGCATCCCAGTTCATGCTGTGACAAGGCTAAATAATAGTGGAGTGGCAAGCCATGTTATGAGGTGATGGACCAGATTGACGTTAAAAACTCTATATTCAGTTCTCAAGTCGGTTATGATCACACTGTTTGAGGTGCATCGTGATCCTTCCCAATTGCAACCCCCTTCTTGCTCTGAGCTTTATTGTGAGCTAGCTATCCCGCAACCAGATTGTTTCTCGTATTTCGTTCTAACGGACGGAAGTGGGAAATGAAAAGAAAAGATGACGTACGACGTCCATGGAATTTGTTTTTTCCTGTTTTTGAGAAGCCTTAAATATTTTCATTGGGAATGTCTCTTTGATAAGAAAGTTTATGCGTAGACCAAATTGTTCTTATCGTACAAGCAATAACTGAGGGCGCCGCAATGGTTCAGATCATGGAACTTATAGAGTCATTATTTGTCGCTAAGTTACAGGTTTACAAGCATAATTTATACACTCGTTTATGGTCGGAGCATCGTTGCTATACACCTCTGCAGAATTGTCCAGTCGAGACGGCCTGTCATTGCACATTCCCACTCACCAGCAACACATTACTTTTCTTTGGTGGAAGTATGTCGCCGATGAGCGTCGCTGAAAGTTCTAATAAAGTCTTTACCTACTCGATGAAGTAAGTTTCTTTCATCTTGTTGTCGGTCGGCGTGTAACTTACTTATCCTTGTTTTGTTTTTTTTGGTTTATTAGGTTGTTAAACCGAAATTGTCGGAGTTGTTTCTTCGAGCATTCGTTGCATCTGATCATTGTAAAATAACTGAATAGGCTTAATCATCTTTGGAAGGTCGAGAAAAGATTTTAGGATTTTGGTTTGCGTTTAGTTATCGTTGTAACTTGGACCCAAATTCAGAGCGCATCATTTTTTAGCCAAAAAAAATTGTTAACAAGGTCCCTCATCATCAAAAGCTGGCATTTCGAAGAAATTTTGATATTTTAATGCTCCATTTTCGTCATCATGACATCATATGAGCGAGCTTGACGAGTTGATTGCAAGGATACCAAGCACGCGCATTTTTATTGAACAGAAAGAAAATTGCTGAGCCTTGAATCGTATGCTAATTTCTACAGCGATCACTGCTCTAGAACTTCTTTTGCCGTCAAATGAGAGCGTTGATAATTGGTATTCATCTAATTGCTCTCATGTTCTATATCGTTTGGTGCATCCCGAAATCGGAAACGAAAAGAATATCATGGAAATCTCTCGCTGCCATTTTTTTTTTATGAGATAAAATTTTATGCCGAAAAGTTTATTTGTGTTAGTTGATTGCCGAATGACGGCAATATGCGGTGATCCATCTGTGGTGATCCATCCAAAGATTAATTGCTTATGAGGATTTAATGGCTATCGAAATCCAACTTTTGATGTAAACATCTGAATATAGCTGTGGCAGACTTACAGTTGATAAGTGAATTAATAAAATTTCCTTTTGATCAATAACAAGGCATTGTGAGGGGTTCAAAGAACGATTGATTGAAAATGTAGAATTTAATAGGTGGAGATAAAGGTTTTGGAAGGTGAGCACTACTGAATGATCCGTCATAATTGTAGGGACGAATCCTGGAAGGCAGTCGATTGTGTCGGTGGTCCCGGTCAGACTCCTTCCACGGAAGTAGGACATTGGTGGGGCAGAGCAGGATTTCTCGATGGAACTACACTAACCATATGTACGGGTAATTACACCACAGGTCAGCTAGAAATCAACCAGTTACATATAGACAGGTACTGTTCATTTCGATCAAAGGCGCATATATTTTCATGTGATATCGTAACGTACCTCTCGGAGGCTCGTTTATTTTCAGCCACTTTGCTTTTATTGGATTTTTAATAAATGCAGTATTTTTCATGCCTTTTTGCCGTCTGTGTACTTTGCCTTTTCGTCCTGTTTCCGTTTCCCTGCCTGCTTAAATTAATTGACCACTCGACGCCTGTAAACTAGACCGATAGGTTTCAGGCAAGGTCACTTTCTTTGCTTATTCAATATCCAACTTACTCGTAAGCAGAGTTAGTTGCTTAGTTCTATCTTACGGTCTTCTTCCTCAGTGTCTGTTATGGGGAAATGCGGAAGCCTTCCTTCGGCTTCTCCTCATTCCCACCCCCCCCCCCCCGTCCTTTCATCTAGATGTTGTATTGATGGGATAAACTTGTAATTTCCTTTACGGTTGTTTTTATGGAAGATTTTAGCGACAAAAAGCTAACTGACATTTTTTGAACGCATAAAAATGCTCTTGTTCTTTAGCAAAATTTTCTAAAGCAAATATCGTGCCTTTAGTTGTGACCTCATTCCTCCTTCCCCTCTCTCCAGTCTCTCGTCTGTGATATTTTGTGCAATAATTTTTTTGTCTCTTATTGCTCGAGATTGGGTGTGCTAATTTAACCATGATGCTACGTTATGAAGGACTGAGGATAAGAATCTGAAGCTGTAGTAAGGAATGTGAGGTGACTTTCGCAAATTATTCATTGAGGGGACTTCTTTCAGTGAGCCATACCGATGGGAAAAGCTAGTTCCAAAGAGTGGTGCGGAATTTGCTTTTCCTCTTGTCAAGCATCAGATCGTTGTTTACGACAACAAAGTATTTGTTTTTGGCGGCTCAGTGAATGTAAGTCGAACTGGTTCATTTTGCACTTAGTGATGGAATACAGAATGAGCTTGTGCCTAGGGCGCTTGAAAACTTTCATCGTGTTACGCAAATTGCTTTTATGGGTTTTAACATCCATGTTCTTTATTCATTTATCTATCCTTTGCGTCAATTAAAAGTATATATGTTGTGATGCAAATGACAGTAATGTCGCACTTCCCACTAGGAAAGAAAGTTAAACCATTTGCACGGATCAGGTTGAAGCTGTGTGAGATGTGGTTTACTTCCTGTCCTCCACAAAAAATCGCTCACTAACATCGAGTTTTCGAGCCACCAGAGACGCAGTGCGACTGCTTCTGCATCTTCGAGTGGGAAGTTGAAGAGGTAGCTTCTTTTTGAGAGGGAGAGAGAACCCTACATGTTGTTTATTTATTTATTTATTTATTTCAATCAACAGCTTGCAACAACCTTGAACATGTGTTGTGTTTCTCGGCTAATTGAACAATTTCAGAACATTTTGATAGATGAGGTTTTTTAAATATGAAGGTTGAAATATTATGCGATGAAATAGTTAAGAGCCACGAATTAGCACATTTTAGGAGAGGTGAACGTTATGAGTTCGTGCTTGTTTCAGTTCATGCAGCGTAATCATTTGGAACATTTCCAAGGCACTCTTGCATCGCTACCAACGTTCGATTTGCTCACCAAAAAATGGTCATACACGCGATGTACCATTGATGACAAATACGCTCAACTTTGGCCTTTCGCACCTTCGGTCGTGCTCGTTGGTCATCATGCATTTCTTACAGGCCTGTTGTGAGCATATCTGTGGCAGTAGAGCTGTAAATGGTCATGAATTGCTGCCAAATTAGAGCGTGAAAAGTGATTCCAATAGGGAGGGTTGGAGGATTGAGAAAAAAAAGCTATTAAGTGAGTCGAGTTTTTTGTGTATCGTTTAGTTCAAAAACCCATTAGTGTAGAGCTATTATTTTCGCTGCTTTTGTGCTACATTTCATGTAACCCGAGCCGCATTTACGATGTATAGATATACAAGCATTTCATCCTCAAAAGCATAAAATTCTATCCAGCTGGTGAAGGGGAATGTTTACTTCCGTAGACTTTGCTAATTTTCAGGAGGAGCAGTGTTTCATAACGATGATTCGATGGGTTTGCTTGCCGTCGTTATGCGTCTCGATCTAAAAGAAAAAAAGTGGAACGCTTTTTCAACGCTCAAAGGTTGTTGCAAGCTGTTGTCTCGTAAATGCGTGCATAGGGGAAAATGCCCCCGATCTTGTTGAAGTGATGTTAAAAAGTGCTACTTGGATCTAATGAACGAAAGTTGGCCGCAAGCATCCTTCACTCTGGAACAAGTTGCTCGATGTGTGGGAGGTAGTGGGTTCAGGTTTGAAAACCGACATGAACTTTTGTGCTCTTAGTAGGTGGTGAAGAATGTGTGCCAAGCGTACCCTGAAGGTGATAAAATGGAGATGATTCTAAGTCATAAATGGTTGGTAGCAATATTTTTTTCGTCTTTCTGCTGTCAAAGGAATTTGTTCTTCATGCTTAGATGCTTGTCTTTCGACTTCTGGAGGGGAATCCTACCTACTCAGTCCTTCGAAATGAAAAGTTTTTAAATCTTGGCGCCAGAAGTTTCTCACCGTTAGTGGCAAAATTCATAAACAATTTTCTTTCAGGGGACGGGCGATTCTTTCATGCGAGCTGTGTGACTGATGATGGTTGCTTATGCGTCTATGGCGGATGTCTGGGGATGGAATATATGACAAGCGCTCGCTCGAACGAAATTGAGTTCATCCAGTGCATGGTGCCCACGCTTTATCAGTGTGCGCTGAGGGCATTCTGCGCGAGTGAATACGGAGTGATGATTGTAGAGCGTTTGCGCAATCCCAAGAACGGTCGAGCAGCCGTAATTGAACAGCTGAAAACTGAGGGTTTTCCAGAGTTCGCACTCAGAGATTTACTCTAAAAGATAGCTTTTATACTTAGATCCGAATTTGTCTGTCATTTCTTAGAGCCATCTTACCATTTTTGCATGTGAATGTTATCGGCGGATCCGTGTATATATCTAAGTAAGTTTAATATCGAACGTTTTACATGGTTGTCGAAAAAATGTGTCGAAAACAGCTCACAGCTATCTTTTAAGAAAGGAGAAAGTGAAAGCCGTAGAATGAGAGCAGTTACAGTTTTAGTGCTTGCATCATTTCCATGTTTTGGAGTGTCATAGATTGTCAGTTGTTTCCGGTCACCAGAGACCTGGTTGGGAGCGTTGATTGGTAAAGTAGGTCATATCTCAGTGGGGAAGCGGCTCTACGAAGAGGCAGAAAACTGTGAGCCATAAGTAATACAAACGAGTGTAGCACTCCAACGAACCTCTTTATAGTGTGGTGTGAGTATTCTTCGGGACTTCACCGGCGCCGGCTCTTAGAGAGATAGTACTGAGAGTACTGCCTCTCTTTTACTGGTGTCGACTCTTAGAGTAAGGGTGTTGACGTCTTTTCCTTGACATATTCGTGCGTGCAAACGACGCGTCAATGAGAGTCGATCTTATGAATTCTTACGATGCAACAGTCAGCGATGTCTTTTATAGGGTATTACGTGCATACGTCGGCCTGTTGTTGGCCACAAGTTCTCCTGACTAATTATGTTGCCTTGAATGCACTCCCTGCTGTGGGTGTGGAAGCATTTGGACAAGTAATAAAACATTATTTACGTGGCCCTTTTTCGCATGTCTTACAGCGTGTCAGCTACTTCGGTATCTCATGTGTCCGTCCAAATTTTGTGGGCAATAAATCTTGAGCACATTTGCGGTCAACCCCTTCCCCCCCTCCCCCCAAGCCTCTTCCAGCTGCACCTCGTGACTCTAGCAAGTGCTTCTCAAAGCCGTGTACGCCAAATACTGCTTCAAGATGGCCGTTGCAGCGTGCCGTTCGTCCTGAGGCTTACGGTGTGGGTAGACTTAGCCACAAGCGCAGGCGCGAGAAACGGAGAGAGACTACGTACGTCTTCAGGGAGCAACGCGGTCCTGGTCACTCGGTGATAAAACCGTCGCAGTAAGTGTGGAAATATACAGCAAGGAGGGGAGATTTTGCACGATGCCGTTAGGACGTTAAGGACTGCCCCAAGCATGATGATTCCGCACAGGAAAGGCTCCTGGCAATGGCAGGTGTTAGCATTAGATAGCGCGCAATTCACTTCGGCCTCTCACAGCACTCGCGTATTGCATCAAGAGAACGGAACGTCACTGCCCAGAAATCCGACCGATCCTTATCACCTTCACTACATCGAAGAATACCGAGCTTTGGATAGACATCGTTTTGAATGTTATAAAACGATTCACTGCTTCAGAGGATGCGTTAAACGATGCGTCAAAACGGCTGTTGAGATCATGAGTGTAGATAGGTTTCAGGGATGTTCATGAACACGGCCGCGCATAACAGCGTAGACGAAACGCTGTGATGGCAACGGAACATAGCGTTGAATGCTGCGGATACTCTGCCTTGGGAGACGACATTGACTCAACGGCTGCAGCGCTCTGCTTCGACTTAGACATCTAAGTGTGCACTGTGACGGATGGAGTCTAGCAAGGATATTTTACTTTAAGTACCTTGAAGAGGCGTGGTTTCGTCGATTTCATCGTTCCCTCCATCGATGCAGCGGCAATCTTCCATCGTCACGATCCTGAGCCCTCCGCATCGAAGTAACCCATATAGACGCCGCAGCGGGTCTTCGCATCTTGTCGCGGTCTGCCGCGTGACCGCTTTACGTCTTTTGGATACTACTCAAGGATTTGTTTAGTCCATCTATAATCATTCAACCTGGCTACGTGACCAGCCGACCTTAGTTTTCTTTTATACATTTCTTCAACGACATCCCTTACACTGGACCTTGAACGCAATTCTTCGCTTGTGATTGTCCGCAAAGAGAAGCATCTGGAGTTCCTTGCAGTCCATATTGAAACCATCTGTAGTCTCCATCTTTCTCAAGACTCGTTCGAGAGCTGATGAGGATTTCGGAGAGATGTTCCCCTGTTTCACACTCCTCCCGACTGACAAGGATACTTCGAAGAAATGGCTGCACCTGGCTCAACTCCCTATATTCTTTTCCTGGCCATCCCGTCTCGTTGGCCTGCGCTTGTGGCTAAGTGCGTCGACCCCAGGCTTACTCGACTCTGTGACGAGTGACTAGAAAAATTCCCAAACACAGGCCAATACTGCCACCTGGCGAACATGCCTGTCTCGACTAAAGAAAACGAAAATTTATACACATTTATACAACATAAAAATAATCTCAATTTATGAAAGGACGAAAATATTCTTAATTTGAGAAAAGACTATACGCTAAGAAGAACATTGTTATGAGATGTAATGTGGCAAAATCAATTCAGTCAAGGAAAGAACATCAACGAAGAGTCGCATTGGAGAAACATGATAAGGGAGGACACTATCACAGGATGAGCGAAGCCGTGGGCTTGCATTTGATAACCAACCTCTGCAAGCGAGCTTGCGTCAGCTACGCTATTGCTTGCTTCATTTCATCCCCCCCCTCCCCCTTCGCCGTTTTGTAACTGATGCAAGTTTTTCCGAACTAATGCAAACGCCTGACCGGAATGGCACTTTTTGGGGAAGAAAAAAATTGGAGCAGTGGGTGGGAAATTCGACACATAGTGCGAAAACCTCCCGCAAAAAAAAAGAGCATGTCAAACAGCGCTCACGCCACAGCCATGAAACCAGTTAAGTACGGCACAACAGACAGCCAGCGCTAGCTAAACGACGCATCCGACTCAATAACAGCGGCAACCCTAACATCTGTACATAGAGGGAATAATCGTGAATAAATATTACGGATAAACGAAACAAGAAGAGCAAGTGCTTGTAAGAATAGAAAATGAGAGAGCAAGGCATCTCACTTCACAAAATTGGCGGCTAGACGCAATCTTGACTGCCGGATCTCAGAAGCCGCATATAAGGAGCCAAGTTCAGAATGACTAAGCATCTGTCGAAGCTGGCTCCGTATTTAGAGCAGACGATGATCCGGTGCCTGCCTCAGCTCCAGACGGCGACGGCGACATTCCCGCCGTCGCACCACCTGCAAATTTGTTTACACATTCGAAAAATGCACGTGGTCTTTCCATAAATCATGAAGCAATTGTAAAAAACGCTTACAACTTATTTCTGAGCAAAATACCACTAACAGTCCAAAATAGGATGTGTTCCTGAGCACTATTCTCAAGCAAAAGGGAAGCGTCTTCGAAGGATGCTGACTCCTCTGGAGGGCGATACAGCCGCTGCCAATGCCGCCTCCGCGAGGCGATGTCGTCCAACGAATCGCGACAGTCCTCGCAAACATCGATTCCATACTCTTAAAGTGTCTTTAGCCACCTCTTCCCTTCGTGGGGACCCAATTCAGGAGAAAATCCGTAGCAAACTCTGCAGGTGTGCCCCTAACGAGGCCTCCGCAGTGAGAAGCCCCTATCCCCTCATAGGAATAATCCACTTTGGATTCGAAAGCTTAAAAAACGTGCTTCACATCTTCTTCCAGATAGCCATCACCACAGAGACGAGTAGTAAGTTTTACGGATCAAGCAATTTTTAACGTAGATAGTGAATAAGCTGGTCATTAATTCGTATTTCCAAACAGAACAGGGACCAACGAAAACAGAAAAACATGCGAATGCAAACCTTGAGAGACGACGGTGTGTGGTAGCAATGCCGAGTTGAGGTTTGGTTCAATGCGAAGCTCTTGTTCGGAAAAGTCGAATATCGGAGGCAGTGGCCGACCGTTTGGCAGCTTGCAGTCCGGCTGGCGAAGCTCATCGAAAAGTGCGTGTGCACAAGCCTGTAGCGGCGACAG
Source organism: Baylisascaris procyonis (assembly GCA_037389465.1). NCBI lineage: Eukaryota > Metazoa > Nematoda > Chromadorea > Rhabditida > Ascarididae > Baylisascaris > Baylisascaris procyonis. The sequence continues at coordinate 4,100,049 of JAZARR010000078.1, read as the reverse complement.
ACGCGCACTGGGCGTGTATTCCAACAGACGTGACACCAGGTCAACCGCTTCGGGCGGCGTCCGTGGACGAAACACCTAAACGACATCTACTTTCGCAGCGCGGCGGTGCGAATTTAAACAAACTACTAGAACTTACCGGATGTCATAGAATCAAGTTCAGAATGGGTCTTCGAATGTCTCTCAAGCGAACGACCGAACTTATGAAATCTCACGTTTCCCAGAAGGCGAGTAGAAATAGCGGTGGTATAGCGCGGTACTTCGATGCTCACGCACTGCTATTTTCTGTTTACTATGCTACAGAGTGACCATCTTACCACATCCGTGTACAATAAAATAGGTCAAGCGTTAGCGTCACTTTCCCGCATCGATTAAGATAATAAAGTACATGCTAGATTCTTCATGTACCAAATATGTAGTGATCAGCAAAGATTTTACTAACTCCACAAAATAAACAAGTTACTCTAAACGAAAACTTAATTTCATATTTAGCCGTACAATGCCTAAAGCCAATCATGCTGCTCCAACTTAAACTCCTTAGCAAGTCCGCTATTAAAACTTGAGCAGCATGGGATGTGGAGAAACTTGAACTTCCACAACCAGGTTGCTGATTCCTTGTTAGCCGTCGTTATTTCTAGTCAGAAAACAATTCTGCATGATGACAAATTTCCCACACCTGATCACATTCAAAGCAGCATGGTAATAAGTATCTCCCTCTTCCTCCTCCATACGCATAGGAAGCAATCCTAAGATTCAATCTGTCTGCCTTGAGATTTTTGGGATGATTCGGAATACCAGCAAACAACCGATAGTGGGAGATTCTGAAACCATCGAAGCCCTGCAGTAACTTCAGAAAGATCATGCCAAAATTTGTACATCTTAAACTAGGCTAAAAAAGGGAAGGAAAGTCATTAGGTTGTCTCACCAACAGCGACAGTTACCCATTTTCGGCCGCTCCCAACTCTTTCTTCCCTCCTCCCTCTCCCTCCCCTTACAGCGATCCTCCCAAATCTCAATGAAAGATATAATGTAACACTTACACGCTGCCATGGATTCGCTCGTATCTGAGGGAATCTGAAGTCCGTATAATTGGGATTCATCTGCTGAATCTGATCGCGCGTCGGCGTGCCCAAAACTTTAATGATCTCAACGAGCTGATCCACGCCGGAGTCACCAGGGAAAATTGGTTGTCCCAACAGTAGTTCTGCGAGTACAGTACCCGCCGACCAAACATCTACAACGAAGATTCATCGAGTTTCAGTTCGCTTCGCGTTTGGCTAAAAGTCGGTGACTGAATCATCAAGTCGCTAATGTCCGCCTAAACATACACGAACGAAAGTTATCCTCGAAAGTTTTAAAGATGATGCCAGGGAAACCCCACGATGTAATTTTGCAGCTTTCTGAGCTTTAGGATGCGCTTAACAATAGAATTATTTTTGCTTGAAGTGCTACCAACGAGATATTTTCATACATCTGTGGACTGTCCATTCAAGTCTACTTTAATGAAGTGCAAACGCTCTTACCAATGTTTGTTGAATAATCGGTCGCACCAAAGATTAACTCTGGTGCGCGATAATATCTGAAAAAGAAAATTTCTTAATTTACATACAAACGAACTAAACAACAACAACAACATCACCACATTTCATCGGCATGCATTTAAACAGCGTCCACTGATGAACGCAAAATACTGACCACTGACGACGAAGTGACCACTCAAACGTTAGTAAACTTTTAACTCTGAAGCATGTCTTTTCCCAAACTTTGGCGATTTTTTTCGTTCGGCGTTCGGTCAATTTTTTGGCGAAAAACGTTAGTATGGCGAACTTCCAAACTACCGCCGTTATAACAGCAGCCTCTGGTGCAAAAAAAAAGGTCGAAAAAACAAATAACAAAAAAATGGATTCAAAACGAACCGCGAGCAAATGTACGAAACGTTGGGCTCCCCACGAACAAGATGTTTCGCTGAGCCGAAATCGCAAAGCTTGAGAACGGCTGTATCCGGATCAAGAAGAAGGTTTTGCGGCTTTATGTCTCGATGGCATACTCCCAGACTATGAATGTAGGCTAACGCACGAAATAGCTGGTACATATACAGCTGAAAACTGCTGCTTTAGATGTATTGTATGCCAAAAATAAATAGCACTGCACTTGCTCACAAACTACATTGCACGGAATGCCAGAAGTATTTGCTGGTTAGTACCCGGTTCTTCGTTCTCCGCCTTTAATAAACGAAAACATTCATGCCCTCATATTTTTCAACCACCATATTTTAACTGCAGGAAATACATTCAACTACACTAAACTCGAAAAAAGCATAATGCGACTGGCTTCTAAACCTTTGAAAGCGCTTCTAATAACACGCAATGCTTAGACTCAAGATTACCACACTCCCCTCCTCCTATCCAGCGGAATTGTGCTTCGTTTTTTTCAGGCCCCAAATACCTCCTCCACATACTATTCAGCCAGTCGGGTTTACTCTACTTCCCAGCTCGATGATGGTAAGATAAATTTTGAATCGAAAAATAATTGATGACATTACCTTGATGTAAAGTGTAGGGATGATCTGCCGTTGTTTGGAATAGTGTCGCGCAACGCGGTAGACAGTCTCGGGAATATATTCGAGAATGAGATTGAGGAAGAGATCATCCTTCTGCAACTTGCAAACACTTCATTGTTTTCCTTTTGATAGTCAAAATCGCCGAAGATCTCAGAACATTCAATCGGTATATGAGTGCAGTTCATTAATGAGCAACTGCAGAACAAAATATCCTATCAAACAGAAGGAAACCTTTTTATGAATAAAGCGACATCCAAACAGACATTTAACAAATAAACTCAAAAAAAGTGGCATGCGGTTGCTTGGTTTACTACCATCACAACCTGCGAGTAGACCGTGGATGGACGAAATGCAACATTCAAGGCAACTTTGCGAGAAAGCAACAAGCCGCCATCATCAAAAGAAGAAGCTCAACAGCAAGAAAAGACAACGTCGTATCAGCAAGACAGCCGAGGAAGGAGTGGAATCTTAGTGATGGTGAATAGTGAGCGCACTGCAATCAAGCATATACCCAAATGCTTCTAAGCGATAAAACACCGACAACACTTGTGTGATGCACTTCAGCTGGACTCACCTTAATAACTAATAACTCATAATTGATAACTCACCTTCTCTCCGCTTGAGTAGAAGAAATACTTCAGCTTGACGATATTCTGATGTTCCAACTTTCGCATTATTTGCAGTTCTCTGTTCTGAAATTCACAACACTCAACCATATTCAAAGCGATAATATATGCAGCTTTATGAATTCCCCCTAAAAATATCGAACGTAAGTTGTACAACTATTCTTTCCTTTTTAAACTCACAGTCGAAACCCTGATTATAATGTCTTCGGTACTCAACTCGACGTTGTTTCAAATGTGTTCAAAAACAGAGTTAAAGGTAGCCTTTCCTTTCCAGTGCCTGCAAATAGTAAGCTTTGATGATTCGCTACTTGGGGTGGATAAGGGAGCAAAAGTCTTGTTTTTAGAGGACTCTGTTTCTGAGTCCTCTAAAAATTTACTGGTTCTTTCTGCTTCTTTATTAAATGATTGTGGCTCACTCACTTCTTGAGAACTACACCTGCCTCTCATCTCTATCCTACCTCCCAAACAGAGAATTAGGAGACTGTCAATGTGTGATCCGAAGTGCATTAAGTATGTAAACACCTGCGTGGGCTGTGCTCATAAGATGCATCTGGATATATCTAGACGTATGTAAGAACGTGTACATTTATTTATAAGATGTTCCCTTTGGCGATGATGAATCAATTAGTGTTTTCACTAACCAGATACGTGCTTACGGCACTTAGAGGCAATACCCCTTTGTTCCAGGCTTATTTGAGATCTGTACGTCGCTAAGAATGCAACAGGCAGAACCGGCGTGAGGAAAAAACCCTGCGTGGGCCTTTTAGTTTGCCGTCTAATTTACCTACGTGCCCGACTCCAAACGTGCTTCGCAAAAAAAACCCCACTCGCGTAGTGTAACGCGAAGTACTACAAAAACCCCCTCCTGCATGTGCCAATCTCGATTCTCTGGACTCAGAAGAGTGTGTGATGAGTGTTGGCACTCAACATGTTCTCCCGACCATAAGCCCTCAGGTTCATTAAACACTGCGATGTGCAAAACATTAGAAAGTTCCAGTGTTCATTCCAGTGTGATCTTTCCGCTGGAGTAAATCCTGTTTTCAGATGCCACGAAAAATACCTACTTCCCTCCTCTCCAACGCTAATTCCAGGATTGCTACTCAAGGATAACACGAAAATGCTTCTGTTGGTGCAGACATTCGACAGCATGATTGGAATTAGACAGCGTGAGAGGTGCAATCGCGTTCGACGTATCGATGAAAAGATCTCGTCGCCGTTGTTACGAGAATGCAATTCCACATCAGAGAAAACATTCTGCACTGCTGATGAATTCTACAGATAACTCGAACGGCTGTGAGAAAAATTCCATGAGATTTTAAAAAATCACTGCAGAGTGAAAAGTGCTGAAACAACAAAGCTATCGTTAAGAGTTTCAAGCAAAACTCTCCGTTTCAATTTCGGAAAACACCACTGCATTCTGATGCTCAGTTTCTGAGATGCTAGCAATTGCTTCACCAGTTAAACTTGCTTCAACTTTGCAATATCCGTGCTTTCTAAATTTGCTTCAAGAACTGGACTAAGACCCCCCCCCCCCCATCGACAAAAGCTCTTTTCTCTCAGAAAAAAAAAGGATAGCGAGAGGATCTTAAGACTCTAACATACCTAAACAGCATCATAAGGAAAGGATTGGTTCATTACTGGAGAAGTAAAAAGTTAAACCACTTTACTTCAAATTTAAGAACAAAAAGGTGAAGAGAACTGCACAAGTTGGTAGGAGTTCTGACATGGGAAGGGAAGATGAGGTTTATACCAAACACTATATGCTGGAAATCTCATGATCGTAAGCTCAGAATAGATGAAAGGTCGCAAACATAGATGAAGATTTGAAAAAAGACATTCTCAAAGGTAACACAGAAAAACGCTTCGGCGGAGAGGATTTTCTAAATCAAGAAAAAAACGTTAAAAAATTATGAGGATCATAGAATTCTTCCCTTTCCAGCTACGGGCAATACCCTCCTCTATCACCTCGTAACTAAGCAAACCTCTTCTGAAGCCTAAAACGTGGAAGCAAGGCTATACAATGCAAAGATGGTTCCGAGGGTAGGTAGATTGGAATGGAAGCTTTTGAACACCTTTCAAAGAACAAAATAAACTGTCGGAAAAAGGAATAGGCGCACCTTAAATCGCTTGTCTTGAAGCACTTTCTTGATTGCAACAAGCTCGTTAGAGTCGGTCAGCTTTGCAAGATAAACAACGCCGAATGATCCATTCCCAATAACCTTAAAGTAATCCCAACAATGTTAAATAATTTCAAAATATGCAAATTTCATTCAATTCAATCAATGTTTACAATCCACAAAATTATAATCATTTATGCAAATGAAAAAACTCTGATTTCTAGTGAAACTAGTGAATAACAACTCTAGAAAAGTGACTCTCTTAGAAGTTAGAAATTATTTTAATGCTTAAAAATCGTTAACTTGTTTCCGCCGATATTGCAGCAGTCTATAAGTTATAAACTGCCAACTTCAAATCCACTAGACCTCATCGCAGTCATGTCATCTAACATCGGAAAAATCTAACAATTGAAAGAAAACCAACTGCACCACACAATACGTCAAACACCTTTGAAGAAAACGCATCGCAACTGTTAGCAAATGGTAAAAAACAGCACATGATCGATGTTTATTTAGGAACAGATAACCACAGGCCGTTTTGCCTTTAAAATAAAAAAATTACTGAAGCAATTACAGCCCATAATAGCAGTAACATTGGCTGCGAGTTATGGTAGAAGTAAGTCGTGGTGTGGGGACCGGCTCCAACTCAATCAGGATCAGTTATTCAACCAGCAGCTGTTTGAACCCAAACCCGTATTCATGTATTTATCAGTTAAACACTGTTCTTATCTCGGCTGCAACTGGAACGGTCATTCTCGTCCTGTCACCTCTAAAAATTCTGAAGCTGAAAATTAAAGGAGAATACGTCGCAATTTCTAAATTCTCGTCTTTCCCTTCCCTCTTTTTTAAACTATAGATATCTATTTCGATTTTAGAAGAAATGAGAATCATGAAGGGGATAATCGGAAAACGAACTTTGGTATCCGAGTACTGAACTTCGATCTGTCTGTCTGGACCATATCCAGGAGTTGCGACAACAGTCGTCACACGACTGTCGCCCTTCGATGAGAACAGCTGCTTGCTCATAACGCAGCGCTCTAAAATAAACAGTACAATAGTGAATGAAACTCTCACTTCAACAAGCAATAAGATTCAAACTATCGTGCGTACTACCACTGTTTTGTAGCAGTTGCACTTCAAACGTCTAAACGATAAGATCCTAAGTGCGCAATCGATAACGCAGTGTCCAATAGCTTCACTCTAATCAAGACAGTTAGTTGCCAAAATGACAAGAGATTAGCTTTAAAATGTTTATACACATTTATGCCTTGAGTATTTAATCACAAATTCAATTAATCTTCCTTATTTGCACTCAAGTAATAGATTCGACCGAGAGTTTCCTCAGATGGGAGAGATGAATGAGTGGAAACGTCAACGCGAAAAATATGGCAAACTATCGTTAACGCGAAACGTATCAATAAGTGGAATAATTTATTCACGTCCCCATCCCCATCACATAAAGGGAAATGCATAAAATGAAGTTAGCGGAACACATAGAAAAAAAAGGAAACTAACCTATAATAGTGGCTAGAATTAAAAATGACAACTGTGAGGGTGCAGATAATGATTTTACCAAGCAAAATCCATAGAAATGAAAATGACACCTTGAAGAGGCGATCAAAAACGCTATCGCAAACGTTATTCATTAGCTCGAAAAAATTGAATTTATTTGAAGCGCTAATCAGAAATGGTTACAGTGAGTCATCACCTAACGAAGGTTGAGCAACGATGCATCAAATATTGTCCACTATAATTATGAGGAGTAATGAAAGTGACTGTCGAAACAAAAACCATCACAACGTGTCTCAGAAATCCAAAATTACAACTGCCAAAGAAGCCGATACAATGATAGCAAATGTGATTTTAACCATCATTAAGCGGTCGGTCGATTAAAACCTACAAACTTCGGAGCTTTCATCATGCAAGAAAGAGGAAGACGCGGATGTTCAAAAACACGTTCAGCTAATTGATCATACAAAATCAGACAACTGAGTAATGATCATTCATAACAAGATGCATTTAAAAAAAAAAAAAATGATATTCAAGCGTCCAGCAAACAACGCTTCATAAAAACCCAGAAAACTAAAACATGAAAACGAGCTGCACAGCAATAAATTATAACGAAATCGTTACATGCATCGTCATATAACGCCTACTTGAGTATCCGTAGATCACTGTGCCCTAAATTGTGCATTAATCTCTGGCAACTACTCTACTTAATAATGCAAGCTACAGTGATGAAGTTCCCCTAAATAATGCGCAACAATGCTTTTCTGTGCATACTATTGTGCTTACAAAATTTCCATTAATGACCATTCAAGAAAAAGAAATAAGAAGAAAGAAGCGCGCATTCATCGGACCGATAGCTGTAGTGAAATCAATCTAGACTGCGCGCGGCGTTCGCGTTATGTGATTGCATCGAATGCTACCACTCAACAAAAACAGCTGAAAAAGCGTGTCACACGGGCCACAATATGAGCGTTTGCGTCCCTTCTATCTGTATCTTTCTTTTCTACTCCAGGCCAACAAAATTTTATTATTGTAGTTGCAGAGCTGAAAACCACCGCAAAGACATACTGATATTCATACATATATGACCGCACATACTATGTGCATACAGACGGACACTGCGTCCCCACAATGCACTTTTGTTGAGAAAATTTCCACTGGCGCATAAAATCGAACTGAGGTAATAACTGCATATGCTGTTTAGTAAGAAGCATGTGTGCTAACAAGTTGAACTCTTTCACATGCTTCTATCTGCCGTTGGGGAATAGAAAGCAGAGTGATGTATGAGGGAACTTAACGATTTGTTGGGTACGATCATCGCACTTATGAAACGATCAACTGCTTGAATTTCAACACCTACGCAAATCGACATGTGACTATATCACGCGTGCAGTACGTCGTCTGCGGATCCTCATCCAGCGCTGATCTATCGCTGATGAACAAACGTCATAGTGAAATGCGCAAAAGAAAAACAACAAAAAAAACGTTGTTCCTATAGCAACCGAAAAGTCGTCGATGATTCTACTATACATGAAAGCTAACAACAAGCGCTCGTACAATACAACTAAAGTTCAACGTTGCATTCTCCAAACAAAAACAAACAATGCTAAGTAAGTTGCATGCATCAATCTAGCTATTTTCATAGAAGGGAAAATAGCACTCACACCGGTAAGAAAAACTGAATGTTGGTTAACGATCACAAGCATTTAGCATACTAATCAAGATTCATGCAACTGAAAAACGCGTCAGGACTGGCACGTTGTATGCACTTGCGTTAGGTTAGCTAGTACCTCAAATAATGCAGCCATGCGCGATAACATATTCATCACAATGCGATCCATGCAGTCACAAGATATGTGCAAATTTACAGGCCTTTTAAACGTCTGAACTTCATTTTAGAAGTTAATGAAACAACTTGAAATTTGATAGAGAGGCCATTGCATGATTTAGAACGTGCCTACCGGACTTGGCAGCTTCAGTGATTTTCCAGTTGAAACTGTCGGACCGACAGACATACACATACACATATATGCATATACACATATACACACCAAACACACGTATACGCAAAGACACTGCCTCATCATAATGCACTTTGAAAGTGCAAAATTGCAAAAGCGTGTAAAAAAATTAAACTACCGTCATATGTACCCAAACCTCTAACACTGAAGTCTACTACCATCAGATACGTTTTTTTTTTTCAAACAAAGCACAACATGTGCTTTATATACAAAAACGGCAAAATGCCGTTAGCAGTCTTCATAGGCGGGCTCGTTACATCGAAACGCACACGTTTTATTTACCTTTCCGTAACTTTACGCTAGTCATTCTCAATCACTTGTAGTTTGTTTACTGAGTTCAAATAAAAACTCCTTTAAATTACCCTCTTTTGGCAAATAATCAACACATGTCTTGAATTCTATCACAGCAATCAATTCTGCCTCAGCCTTCTATCAGTAATGGCTTCGTGACGACGGAGGTTTTCTTCATTTGCAACTCTAGATTAATACCTCTGACTGCTTTTGTGTCATATGATATTGCACTCTCTACAAGCTTTCAATAATGACAAAAGAAAGCAGAAAGTCTTGCTCGATCTTTAGGTGCCAAAATGAGGGATGATACAATAGAAGATACATTAGATGCGTAAGCTAGTCGAGAAACCACCTATCAGTACTACATTATCGCTTCTTGTCTAAGACTGAAGAACACGTCCGACTAGCTAGAAGGATGGCCTTAAAATAGATTTGCACCATTTGTGATAAATGTATGCTAGGATAGTAAAAAGAGGGGATTGGTGAACATATTTCATTAAAAAGAGGAAATCACCGAACTAAACACTTTCATCGTGCACAACAATATGCTAACAAACGGTGCGATACAGTAGGTATAGCAACGCTGCCTTCCCCGACACATATCTCAACAAATGAAATCTTCGTGTTATTCTTAAAATAGCTCCTCTCATAGTCTCAATGAAATGTCAACGATATCATTCAAATTATGGATGGAATGTAGAGTTGAATAATACACGATGAATAAATGTTCTGCAAACAGAAGTGATAGATGAAGGGAAAAAATTTCGGCAATAAATAACTTTAAAAATGCTTGGATAATTGACCCAAGGAGCTAATCAATTAGAGTGCTTAAACTCGGAAGAATAAAGGACTTCTTAATGAAAACATTCCTCTTTATCCAAATTGGAGGTAGGCAAATAATAGTAAACGATACTGATAGCAGCATTAAATACAGCTGATGAGAGCCACATAACATCAATCGCATATAAATAAGAAAATAATCGAGTTTTCTTGCTTCACATGTCACAATTACAATCAAGAGAAATGACGCTAAATTTCAACAAATTTAGCACTCGCTCATTGAAAGTAAACGTTAACAATATTTCTTTGTGAAGAATTCTTTCAATTGCTAATGGTTTGAAGTATGTTATTAGAAAATCATATGAGAATCATCTATGCTTTTGCCAAAGACATTTACGATCATCACACATTTCAGAATTGAATCCAACTAACAAAGTAATAGTCAACACAGAAGTTTTGATTCAAAAAAAATTTCTGGAAATTCATAAACACAAAAATTTATAAACACATAAAGAAAAATTTGTTTAATAAATATCGGACTCACACTTTCATCACTTTATTATTCTTGGCAATATATCGTTGATTCCCGGAAAATTCAAAGCAAAAAACATTACTGGATGCGTTTGCATAGAAACAGTATACAAAAAATTGCCTCAAATAGCACTGCAGAATTTACGTTTATCTGGACTTATCTTATTTGCTAATAACTTAAGAGGAATTTTTTAGGTGTAGTAGAAACTTGTAGGATTATATAATCGGTTTTTGGTCTGAAATATAGGGAATTCTTTGAGATACTACGATTCATAACGCCACAAGAAATGGCCTTGAAATGATCGTTACTGATGTTAGAATTTTTTTTTTTTTTCATTTACTGGTCACCTTGTTATAATATATACATCTATAATATTAGAAAACTGAGTTCTTTATAATATAAGATTCCATTCGCAAGTATTTAATACACCATTGTAATTTTCAATTTTATTTGAACATATCAGCAATATACATCTTCAAATTCGTTCATTTGAATGAACGATATTCTATTGAAATCTTCCATTACGCATATTTTTACTACATATAACATTAACATAATTCTATAAAGTGCGAATAATGCGATAGACAAACGTTGTGGCGAAATTTTTCAACTAATACATTCATACATATAAATAAATTATTTAATGCATAAAATTCGTCAAAAAATTTATATCAATTGTACATCTTTTTTTTTCAATGCAAAACTTACATTTTATACGAGAATTAGGCGTAGAGAGTGCAGATTTCGAATGCCATACAACGATGTAAAGAAACAAACAACCGGAAGAGGTGCACTTTACTTGCTATATCCGCATCTGCTTGGCTAGCATAATCTGCAAAATTATTCCACACATCTAATTTGCATTTAAAGATTTTCGCTGAGCGAAATCTTACAGAAATTGTGCATCACAGTTCTCGACTTACACCTATTCGTAATGAATGCTTCGTCGATTAAAGTAAATAAATAAATAAATAAATAAATAAATAAATAAGTAAATAAGTTCTCGACTTTGGTTTATTTTCACAATGCTTCTTTTCCGAAGATAGTAGCGGCTTTGAGTTGAATCCGGCCAATTCCCGACCGCAAACAAGTGAAATCGGGTTTAACCCAGGTTCCATCTATGTGGACATGCCTATAGCGCAGCATGAACTGCGAGCAGCATAGAAATGAATTGCTCAAGGGAGGCCTAATTAACGAAATAAGGAAACGCAGAACGAAATGCAAAGTTTTATACAAAACTATCATCGGCGAATTACTTCAAAACTCGCAGCATTCAACATATACGCACTGTAGTGTAAACAGGAGTATTGTTTAATTTCTTGCATATTACTATCCCATATAACCTGGAAGAAAGGTGTTTACTAATAAAGGTTTCTTTGAAGAAAAAAAAAACCACTAAAATATGAATAAAGAGAATCGATAAACAGCTAATTTCGAATGCTTGCTTGCCAATATGAACCGGAAATACAAAAGAAAGGTCTACAGAGACGTTGCGGAGGAACAACAACTGCGGTGCGTTTTGAAGAATGCAAACGCGACGGGTCGATAGCGAATATAGAGGAAGCAATCGGCGTGCGTCTAACTCAATTGAGTATCGCCTTCGTCGAAAAAATGCAATGCAGTCGACACGCAGCGGCGCAGCAAGACGCCATGCAACGTAACCGTCACGCGGGCGGACGCCTCAACACCTCATTGTGTATGTAGCACATGAATTTGTTGTGACGTTTCTCTGTGAAGCTGGCTTGCAGAGGGTTTTTTATGTTGTTGGGGCCGAATCATGGGCGGATTGAAGGATGGTATTCGAGTATCACGTTTATGATGTCCACAAAGGCCAAAACCAGAAGGAGGGAGGGGGGGACTAATGTGGGTATACTGTCACATCTTGCATTACCTTGAATAGTGATGTGGATTAAATGAACCCTCAAATGGTTAATTACCGGAAAGCAATTGGCAAAAACTTTGAAAGAAATGTACCCTTTCTGACACAGTTATCTGCATTCGCTATTCATAGAGTCTGCTAGTGACGTTCATTACCACGCGAAATTTGGCGCTAGTAAAGTTTCATGTTATACGTCTTAGAATTCGCCAAATCAAGACCTCATTTTTGAGACCCCCGCCCCACTTCTCATACCCCTTCTATTCACTACTCATCAGCTTTTTTTTGGGGGGGGGGGACTGGAAAAACGCTAATTTCGAGAGTTAAATATCACCCAAATTACGATTATTTCATCCAAAAAGTTGAAAAGGTGGTGAATGAGTGACAAACCATCCGCATGTTGACTGCATAGTAAAGGTGCAATATCTGCGCAAAAAAAATTAGCACTGTAAATTTGAAATTTGCATTCAAATAGAGTTTCGTAAAGCATTGCCATTAATTCTAATGTCCGCATAAGTGTTTCGCATTGTTCAGGCATACGACAACAAAGGAACAGCTGAAAGAAAGTCGTCTACATTTTCACAAGATAAACAAAAAATTTAAGCACCAACATTTATGAACAAATCCGTCAAAGGAAATTAAACGATTTGGGACTTTATTGTTTATATTCAAATGAGTACGGGATATGCTTTATGGGTATTGTTGAACGATCGGAAATGAATGAGCATATTATGGTTCGATAATTTTCACGAATTTCCCATTTCTATGACTCGTTAGCATACTCAAAATATGTCACTTCTATTTTTTTCTGATAGTTTACAGTATTTCTTTGAATAGAATATACCGGATAGCGTTGAATATATAAAGTATATGGGAAATGTTAAGCAAAGCACGACTTTAGCTTTTTTATGAAGGTGGAAACCATTCAGAAGTGTTAACTAACGATAAATGAAGTCATTAAATGACCATAGATAATCTTTTTTTTTAGATGAATAAACAAATTGTTGAGAAAACATTGTCGACTCAAGTTATGCATCAACAATGCAACGAAGCAGTTGGCAGGATTACACTCATCCATCAATTCACTGAATATTGATTATTATGTTATAACAATTGTTGACAGTTGCAAAGAGCGTCAATGATAAAAGAACTGATCAACAAAAATTGCTTAACAATAAGACGTGGAACGAGTTGGAATAGGTATCAGAAACGGCGTTAGAGAGGGCTTCTTCGAGAGCACCCGTCGATGGCAACTTACATTCCATCAATGCCGAACGAAACGCGTGAAATCAATATGCACGTGAAATGTTCATGTTTGCGTATATTACATCACATATACACATACATACATGCACATACAAACATACATAAGCGCTAGTATAGATATACAAACATTCACATTGAAATACGAAGATCACATAAACATACATGCACACGTCACGGAACTAGACACTCGAAACATTCAATGGCATGCAATGAATTCGGCGACCAAAGCGAACAGATGTCAGAAAATTGTTGCGCTTTACGTTCATCTTGGGCCGTGTTGAAGCGTATTGATCGCAAACGCAGACGATGTTTACACCTTGATCGATTATCAACTCAACGGTTGTTTACTGTTTCAACTCTTATTCTCTAAAGAATGTCCTCATCTATTCCTTATTTTTAAAGCGTTTGTTGAAATTCATTGATGAATTGATGGATTTGCAGAGTTGAACATCAATTAAATGCCATAATCGGTGATCGGAAGTGAAGTTTAGCCACAAAGAGTCTCCTATGAGCCCCCGGTCGGAGTGACTCGGTAGGACGAAGCCAGATAGTCTGGTTGGAGCCTTTTTTACATCGACCATTCAGTAAACAATACCAAAATGAATATTCGATCGTTTATTTTAAAATTCAAAAGGCATTTACGACGAGGAAGAGAGAGGAATAGAAGGATGACTCTTACGAATATGAGCGCACTGTATGATTAAAATGAGCAATTGTTCGTTCATGATTGTATGCATTCGTTATATCTGTTTAAGGATAACTTCTGAGTGTGCATAAATACAGAAGAACAATATTCATGAAATAATATGAGCATTTCAAGGATTATCGTAATAATATAAACGATGATTGCATTCGAAATCAACAAACAATAAAATAAATGAGCCCAATGAAATACACCACAGAGAATTTTTGAATATTCATTGATCGCTTCAAAAAACACTTTTTTTTCAATATGTAAACTTTCAAATTTTTCATCAAATTCTCCAACATTCTTGATAAAGCACATCAACGAGCAAATTTTAAAGCGTAGAGGTGAGATCGGTACATAAACGAATAAATGCAATATTTGACTTATTTCGCTTTATTAGCCGTTCGAAAACCAGAGCTGGTATACTTTACTAGAATCATTAAAATGTTCGATTTATGAATACGCTAAAACATTATCATTTATGCAAATTTCTATGAGATCTAATCGATGCAGCGTGTGGATTAGTGCAGTTGTGGCTTCATGGTCGAATTAAAAAAAAAAAAATTTTCTTGAGAAGTAATTGAAAATGAGGAATAGTCAAAAAAAAATTTTCTCAGTCATGCAAACTCGTTATCTTGCCTAGAGGTTTTTTTTTCCTTTAGGTTGTCAAGTAACTAAGATTTCAATTTCACATTTACTTTTTCGTTTTTATTGTAAGTTTTTTTTTCAGTTCAAAAGTGCCTTTTTTCACTGCTCTACATAAGCTTTTCATCGCAAAAAAAAACCCCATATTTCTTAAGCCCTTTCGAAACGTTCATTTCATTAGCTGTATGGAATAACTACTTGCTATCCTTAGCCGGGCCGAACTTAAATTGAAGTTTTGTAGTTGTTTACTATGAATTTTTTTTTTCCTTAATTTTCTTACTTATGCAATGGATAAATTCCAATAAGATAGATAATTTTTGCCTTCTAAGAAGGCGAAAAATTTGCCTTCGCTTGATTAGGAATTTCATGATTAGTTCTGCGATTGCAAGTGAAGTACATTAACCTACTGCTTTTTTTTAAAATAAGTAATTTTTTAGATTCGTTCTAACATTAGTGATGAATTTGATTCCGGGAATTAAATTTAAAGGTAACGACGATATGAAATATTTTTGAAACTATTCCAGGTCAAATGTATTCTTCTCTACTCACTCCTAATGAGGTGAACGGCAACTATTCAAAACTTTTATCAAAAAATTGATCAGCAATTTGCTAAGAAATTTTCAACTAAGCGCTAGCTTATAATAGCCACAATGATAATATCTTCAATATTCTAGTTCGATTCAGCTAGGTTGCACAGAATTCTTCCAAAAAAATTAAAATAAAGAATGCGATATTGGATGATAACGAAAAAAAGGAGGTATTTGCAAATAAATTGGTAAAATTGAAAAGTTCGTACATTTTATCTAGCTCTTTGCTCTACCATTTGTTGTATCTGCATGATGTCAATAGTATTTCTTATATATTGCGTATGGCTTAATAAACCAGACATCTTTCACTCTGTTGCCATTTTAATACTCGTTGAATAGAGCGCTCTATAGCATAAATGGTTGATGGATTCTGATGCGTTGCGTGTATTTTAACATTTTTTTTTCACCATAAAGAGTTTTATTTTTGTTTATTTATATCTGTTATCACGAAATTTTCATTTGCGATGCGTAAGTTAGCTCTACGCATCTTAAAGGATCAACTACTTTTTTATTTGCCCATTGACAGTAGCTCGTTACGATATTGTCAGTGGAATTAGAACAACCGCTTTAATGGCTGAAGTTAGGGTAATCGATGCACTTGACGAAGCCAGATAACCTTCAGAATCATCGTATCAAAGCCGAACGATCCGTTGGTGCTCACTTCAGAAAAGAGGGGATATCAGAACGATGAGGCGGCATTTGTCAGTTTAACGTGTCACCTATGCTGCAATTTGGCCGTTATTTTACCACGAACGTCCATTATTATTTTGTGCTCATATTTTTGTTTCTATCCATTGTCCACTGCTGAATATCGGATGGACGTATTATGATTACGATTAGTTTTATCGAAATATTGAAGTAAATACGGTTAGAAAGATTATTTTTTTCAAGGAGTTTCTTAAGCAGATATTTCTCACTGTTAACGTATGAAGAGTACATTACAAAATAGAGTCCTGGCACATAAAAATTGCATTTTCGCTTACTGATATTACGTGTAAGATTTGATAGATGCTTTTTTCACTTCATGAAAATGGGAATGAAATCGCTTCTTTTTTTTTTTAAACACTGAACTTCGCTTATGAAGACGAAAAAATGGAAGGTGGTAATGAAGCACTGATAAACTGATTATTAATGATCAGATGCTACCAAACTAATAGCCAGTGGTCACGTACCAGCAAAGCGATAAGCAATAATAAGAGGCTAATAATCTGGTAGTCAATGATTGAATAGCGGTAAATTGGTAAAAAGTAATGAAAAGAAAATTTTTATGAAATTATATGGGATAAATGAATTGACTATGGTTGGTGTTGTTTTATAATGAATCATTTTTTTTTTTGGAATTTTTATTAAGGATATTTGAGAAGGACGTTTTGCATAAGACGCTAAATATAAATCGCAAATATTTTCTCTTATATTGAGTAATTGTGGGGCAATTTTCTGACTGGAACGCTTTTAGTGTTTTGATGAATTTATTTGCTGTCGGTTTTATGACAAATAGCGTGTTCTATGATTAATAAATTTGTATTGCGCAAGTTAATTTCTATCGTAATTGATTCAAATACTTTCTTGTATTGAATTATGCGATTTGCAACTGCAGCAGTTTTTTTTCCCACCACGACAATGAAACAAAAAAAAAAAAAAAACAGTTTATTTCAAAATCGACCTCCAGTCAAAGAGCAATTTTTTTCAAAATGTATATGATATGTTTTTATATACGCAATTTTAAAAAGAGGTATTAGAAGAGATATTAATTTTATGACCACAGAGTTGTATTCCGTGAAAGAATCTGACCAAAGAATGATTCTGAAATATAATACAAGAAGTCATTTGTCTAATTTTTTTTTTTTTTTTGTTAATTTAGCTACCCGCCAAAGTATGTAGCAAAATAATAAGAGATATGAGAATCAGTCTTCATTTTTTTTTTTTTTTTTTGCATAAACAAAAGTATTTGCTAAAAACCACATCAATATAAAATATACAAAAAGTAATACTGTGCACCTTTGCATGTAGTCTTCTACTCGAAAAGAATACTTGTTAATGTGATTTACATAGGTTTTTTTCTGAAAAGTAAAGGGTATGCAAATTTTTTTGCACAAACTTCGCCTTACAACTTACTCTGATTTATTTAGAGCATTCTGAATACATAAATATCATATTACACTTCGATTTATCTTCAAGTCTTTTTTTTTGCATAAACTAAAACCATTTCAGAATTCGGCAATGAACGTGGGCATTTGCTTCGAAGAGTAGTCGAAAAGCGTTTTCTTCACCACTCCAATTATTGCCCATATTTGCATTCATGCGCAAATTTCCCAATTGTGGGCATAAATCACAGCTAAACAGCAATCGACATGGTTGTTTGATTAGGCATTGTGGAAGAAAGTAATCGTTCATGTGGTTTGTTGTAAATGCGATGCAATGCGATGCAAAGTAACAGCCGTAAATGCGATCCACTCAGGATGGCACAAGTCAGAATCAACTCTCGACCTTTTTCTTTTGCATCATTCATATCATCAACAAAATGCGAAAATTGAATCTTTAAACGAATAATGCATTCATTTTATTCGAATATAAATGAACGATATTGTGCGCAAAAAAAATGAGGACATCGCTTTTTATGGAGCGTAAAAAATAAGAGGTTATATAAGACTTCATAAATCTATCATGCTAAGTCAAGAAATTTTGGTAAGGAAGCTTCCTCATAAACGACCTACTGAAAGGTTGTGTTCCGTAGGATTATGCAAAAATCGGTTGGAGGGAGGGGGGGAATGAATGTTCCAAATTCATTCGAAAATGTTTCACTCGATGATTGGCTAGCCTCATTCAAAACACTCAATGAAAATTTACTGCGTTCAATAAATTTCTGCACTCAAAAATCCGGTTTTTTGCTGTTATGACAATTTATATAACGAAGACAATATTGAAGCATATTTTAATTTGGTAGTTATCCAGTTGATAAGCTGATCCAGATTGTTTTGTCTTGTGTGATTTTTGATGTTTAACGATACAGCATTAAACTAAACAAAACAACTTGAACGCATCAAGAGCATTGGAAAATTGAATAGCATGATGAGTTAGTGAGCCGATGCTTCTCTATATGAGAGTTGGATTTTTGAGATGATGCGCGAATATTTTCGTCAATCAGCTTGTTGAACAGCCGGCGGGGCGGTTCTACAGCTAAGTTATAGCTGTGCAGCAGCGTCCAAACAAATTAATGGAAATGCGTGATTGCGTTGCGGATATTAGCATATAACGCTCGACGAGCTAACACTGATAGGTTTAATAAAGTTGTGCTATTTAGATGAATAAAAATCGTTGGTTGTGATCTTAGCGTAACTTATTAATAATTGGAAATTTGACTTTCATGTCTATGAATTTATCGTTATAATACGTATGAAATTATTTCACTTTTTTTTTTCACTTCTATCTGTGCATAAATGTCTTTGAGGGCATTTATTTATGCAAATTGAAGATAAATAGGCAGAATGCTGATGAATAGCTGCACATTTTTTGAGACATCGACGGCAAATCGAGCCAGCCGAAATTTTCTCTCTTTCTTATATTCAATCTTTTTTGTGATGTATTGGTTCATGCATTGGTTCGTCATTGCACTGGTTATTGTAAACGAAAATGTTCTCACAAATCGCTAATTGTGAATGCAACAGATCGTTGATATTATAGCTTAGCGTTACGAATCTCGAATATGAATAGGTAGTTTAAGAGCATCTAAATAGTTCGCAGTTAACGATATATAAAGAGCACCTTATAAGCAAAATAATATTGTGCTTTATAGACTAAGCTTCTAATTTATTCCCTAGTGAACAATCATAAGTCGATAATCTATGAATACTTGTCTCTGTAATATTAACAAGAATAAGTTCAAGTATTAATGATAAAGAGAGAAAGGATGGAATATAGTGCGTATGTATGTGTCACATTAATGAAGTCAACATTTATGATAGTGTCACTCAACTCTCTTATTCCACAATAGCACTAATTTACGCTAAGCGAAACCTCACATATTGACTGCTTCGATCGGAAGCTCTTTTCATATTGCCGTTATTCAATAAATTTCAGGTTTCCTCTTTTTGGTTATTTCATCCTGCAAACTCTATTTATAACGCCACTAATTATTTCTAGTAATTTTGCGCTCTCAATGTCTCGATCGATTTGAAGCGATAAAAAACTTAATGCAATCTTAGATGCAACATTTTAATAGCTAATTACCTCTCAATTTTTTCTCATTATAAATAGAATAAGAATTGCGATTTAGGGCAACTTTTGATACCATTGTTATAAAGAATCTAGCCACGTGTTTTACCTGTGAGCAGTGTTATTGAAATTTTAATTTCATTTGCGCTATGTGGAGCCTAAAACAATGAGCAACAATTAGCTGTTGAGATGAAGAAGCTATTGAGAAGAAGACTAAGCGAGATCCATAGAAAGAAGATCATTCATCTACCATATCCGATATAAACAGCCGTGGATCATGCGAACGTTGCAAAAGTCTGCATCGATTATAAGCTTGCAACACAAATATCCATAATAATTTTTTTTTTTTAACACGCAGCATCATCACCGATCCCGTCCATATTTAAGAAGCGTTGAAGTGGTTGCTAAATTCAAATTTCAAGTGTAATTAAGAACGACAATAATGAAATACAAACGAGCGATAGTATCGAAAATGAATTTTATTATAGTGGAATATTATTGGGGATAGCGAATATTTAATTAAGTGTGCGGAATTGCTAAGACATTCAATATTGTTGGTTTGCGTGTTTCACAAGGTTTCATTGTCGACAATAAGGTAATTAGGTGGATAAGCATGAGTCAATTTGCATGTGAGCACTCATGCTCGAGAGCACTCTTTAGCGCTTGCTTACATGTTTCGTTGATGCGAGAATTTCATTTGATTCGAGGTTTTGATCGTCATTCACACACATACGCACACACACACACATACACACAGACCACAACTATTCGATTATCGGCATCGCGTATTGTTCGCCTCACAAAGAGCATTCAATCAGCACCACTCTCCTCGTTCGTTACCCAGTTCGAACAGCACGTCCTTCTAGATGTTAAAATTCTTTGAGCTTTTCCACTTACTTCGTGAACGAATTAGTGCCGTAAGGTTTGAGTTGGTGAAATTGCAATAATATCACTCAATGGATGAATAGCTTATAAGTATAATGCTGAACCCATTAATATAATTTTTAATGCGTTATTGAAATTGTGTTGCAATCATCAAGTGCTATTTATTGTTGCAATAATGCATCAAATTGTGAGTTTTATTGGCAAAACATAATAAAAATCTCTGCTAATCACTGATAATTTATTGTAGTGAATGTAATATTTTGCGTGCAACATGTTTGAAAAATTATTTTATGGATTGAATGCACTTTTCGTAGTGAATGGCTATGAAAACAGTTAAATGAGCATTAAAAAAATACTCCTTAAAGAAATTCTTTTATGTACTACAGCTGGGCATCTCATTTGTTAATGATTTTTTTTTCGTTTAAAAAGTACACATGCTTCTTAAGGTTAAAAAAAAACAATCTCTAAGAATCATCGAAAGTTTCCCTTGAAAACGATATATGCAAGCGTAGCGTTGAGGGATTATCTAAATTTCATTTTTCTTTTTTCATTGGTTTCACTTTCTGCAGATAGAAGAATGGTGGGCAGCATCATTCGAACACCTGATAAAAATTTCATTCGATTTGTAAATTGCCTCGATACTCAAATATGAAGATGAATGGGGCGATAAATATTTGACTTATAGAGTTCACTCTTAAGTTAGAGAATTGTGATGTATTGATCAATCCTGGGAAACTGTATGGCTGAGTTGTTGTATATCAAAGCTGCTTAAAAATGTTTCGAAGATTTAGCAACATTTACATAATGAACAATAAAGAATATTTTCATTTTTAAAGTGCTTTTTCATTGATGATGTATCAGCTTTTCATATTTGAAGCGACTGAAATTATAGTATAGCGTCAACAATAAGAGGAGGCACTACGCAGAAGGTTCATCAACGTTTTTGATGACAACATGGCAATTAGAATGAAAGACGTGAGGGCAAGATATTGTCGGGATTGGCAGACTGACACAAAGGAACAATAGAGCAATTGTGAATGTGAGTAGTGTTGACCTCTGACCTGGAGCAGCATCTCCCTGCTGCTTCTCATTTCTTGCTTCACTCACCTCTTCAACAAGCTCAACATATTTCCTATCTTTTATGTTTCGCTCTTCCTTTTGGTTCCATTTTAGAAAATGACGTCAGCCATATTTACATCGACTAGTTGGATGCACAAACTGTGCGCTGTACCGAATAAAACAACTGCAATCGTGCTTGAATCAATGAAAAACTTAGTAATTTCCTGCTATATTTATAGTCATATGTTTGCATTTTTGCTAATATTGTCTAGTTTCGTCCTCTGAATTTGTGATGCGCAGATTTATGAATTTACTATGTAAAAGAAATGTTTGCTTTCATTATTTTGTTTGAATTTTTTTTTTTTTAATCCATTCGTCGAACTGCGACTTTGATTGATTATCGAAACGAATATTGCTTTCACATTAATGAAGAAATATGTTTTATTTATAATCTTATTCAATAATTAACATTTTTTTACAATAAAAAGTTCAAATATATCAAAATTGAAAGTCTAAATTTCTGTTATGATGAGAATTGCGAATTTGAACGCTCTAAGAAAAGGAGAGCGTAATTATTAAGTCAGTAAAATGGAATCGACAATCTAAAAATTGATGATTTGAACATCGAACTCAGAGTATTTTCGGCATTTTGACACTGTTAAAATCTCATAATAGAGTTAACATTTTAGTTTACTTGGGATTTTAGTTTATAACCATTCTTTGATGACGAGTGAACGCGATATTCGCAAACCGGATCTGAACCCCTATCCTCTCACTTATGGACCAAATGCTTTATGGACGTTTTCACTCACCAATTTTTTTTTTGCTAAGGTTCCATCAGTGCTACTATATGCGTAACCCAGCATACGAGAGATGAGGTCGTTGATAGAAAGCGGAACGTTGGGAGTTTGAATCCCACCTTTTTCACTCCTCTTCAAAAATATTTTTCGTTTTGACGCTTTTTGAATCTAAGAGCCTTTGTGGTGCTTGAAATCGTAATAGATTTCATTTGAATTTTGGATGAGTCTATAGGCATATTTTAAGCGTTAAAATATTTACGTGGTTGGATTTTTGTAACAATTTGTGAAAAAGCTTTTTGATATGAGGTCAATAAAAGGCTATAGATGAAATTTGAGAAAATTCATTTAGAATGTTTCTCGCAACGAAAAATATGCGCAATGATTATACACTTTAGAAGATCTGTTGCATTTAAATTCAAAAGAAAATTTTCATTGAAGGATTTTTTAAAGTTTCTACAATTATTCAATAAATGGAAATGATTTATTGTTGGAGCTTCAATGAGTATTAATTAATCGCCCTAAATGAATGGCATCAACAAATAAGAGAGAATTTTTATACATCTTGACGAGTTGATTATAATCACGATGCGATCCGACGTGCGCTACTCGGCTGGAGATGATGACGATGCGTATTGGTGCGCTATCACCGTATCGGATCAGCTGTTTGTGTTGGCGATGAGCATTTTTATGGGCAATTAATGCATAAAATGTGATAATTGCATATATTTCACGCTTTTTACCAGAGTTATTTGCACACAGCCGTGTCAATTTCATCACAACCACTACTATCATATATGCATGAAAAGTGACTCTTAGTATAAAAAAAAAATGCAAGCAGTGTTTTATCCTCACTCTCTAGCCTCTCCTTCCTCTCCCATGTCCTCCCCCCCCCCCACCATTCCTTCGTCTTCCACCTCCATCGCCCTCTTCGCCTCAGTCCTCCGCCCTTGTATGATGAGTTTTTCACTGAGGCGACAGCATAGCAGCGGATGCACTTCTACAAATGGTGATTGCTTGATGATGTGACAAAAATGCACGGTCTTAAATGTTGTAATTTGAGCGGAAGGTAATTATACGGCAAGAAATAGGTGACGATCTAGTTACATATGAAGTACTTACTGTACTATCCGCAAATGAATTTGACTAGAATGTTCCCCAGAACTCCTGCGCTCATGTTAATCTCGGTATAAGCTCCATCGATTTGTTATCCTCTCAGCGTATCGCACCGGCTCCGCTCCCGCCATCCTCCTCTCAAATTCCTCAGAAGCGCCTCTAATCCATATTATTTTACTGGCTTTATCTGCATCTTAAAGTATTTACTATCAATCAGTTACAATAGTCTTTGAATAACAGAGGATTTTAACGTTACCATGGACGAGAAGCCCCCATTACTGCAAAATTTATTGTGCATTTTGCAATTAGTGCATGTGAGAGGGACGATTTTGCAATTGCATCAGATATATGTTGCTTGGAAAACGATAGAACTTCTCTAAAAATAAGATCTATTTCCTATATATTCAGATGCGCATAATTTGGGCAAAAAGTGGTAAGCCCGCAATACTGCAATGCTCAGTGCCGATGCCAAACAATGACAATTTCTCTCTCGAATGGCGAAAGCATCGTAAACTAGTATTCAGCGCTTACGGCAATGCTAGTGGTCATGCTGCACCCGAAATGCAAGGTAGGTTGAATAATGCCCTCCACTCAACTTTATCTCTTTTTGCACATTAAGCACTCTCCAATGAGTCTATGAAATTATAGTTGCGCTATCTACCATCATATACCACTAAACTTAAAATAAGTTTGGTGGTATTTGATGGTAGATTATGAAATGTTTTGCTAAAAGAAAGTCATCGCTTAAAAAATATCATTTCTGCTCGAAATTTCAGCGCAGTTTTTTCGTCTGAAAAAGAGCTGAAAATAAATAATGCCATAATCTTTGGAAACACAATGCTTATATGATGTTTAAATCTTCCGATTTAAATGTTTCTCATATCCGACGTAAGTCGGCTAACTGGCAAGTTCCACCTCGACCTGTTGATATCCGAGTGGTTCTACAGTGAACCTAGTAAAATTTTCGTTGAGCGTTCCATTTCATTAGTTTTTTATTCTTAGAATAATTGCTGTCTTTATTGCTCGACGCCTTTCTTTGAAATTAGCCGTCCAAAAAATGGCAAAAACTTCAAAATTTCATCTCCAACTTATTAAGCTTGGTATTGCATCTTGAACTTATCAGCGGCCTTGGATTGCAAAATTACAAAATTTCAGCCTTTTTGTTAAGGATGCCAAATTCAGAATGTACACTCCGAGGATGTTCGACTCATCGAACAGTAAAGGTTCCTCCTCCCAGAAGATTATTAGAAATAAATTTGGTGGATAAATTAGAACGCAAGCAATATGTGGTTCACGAATATGAAGTGATTCATCACGGAAGCGCTTATGTGATGTGCATAAATTCCATGAAATGAACTCGGATTACTTCGGCTTTGCCATCTACTGAAATCCGATCTAGGCCTTCAACGAGAAGCAGACTTTGAAGAAGAAATGACGAGACAGCCAGTCAGCGAAAGTGGGGTTGTCTTACGATAAGATCTCGTGCAGATTTTTTTTTATTTTTTGCAATTTTTGCAGATCTATTTATCCATTGTGTGAATTTTATTCAGTTTTGTTCATGATTTCCTTTTGCATGCAAAAAAGCCGTAGCTTGCTGGAATCCAAATATTGGCCTTCAACTGCACGCAAAATTTGAAAGGTTATGAAAGAACGCGGTCGAAGAGTGGGGGAAAGGGGTTAGTGTTTTGAAGGGAAACAGAGGCGACCCGTATTTACTCAGTAAATTGTATTCGGTTTGGCGCTATTACATACACAGAGAGATATGATCTTTGCAATATTTTTCAAAGAGCATGTAGAACGAAACCAATTTTGAGAGTTCATTCGATTGACATGCGATTCTAGCGAGGATCATTCATAACCGAAGAAAGCGGAGCTTTATCCAAACGAACAGTGAAATGAGTTGTGTTGAAAATCAAAGATGGTGTGGATAAAAGCTTTCAAGTTATATTTCAGAAGTCAAGATAGGTGATTTACAGCAGTGTTTAGTAAAATCGGAGTACTTAACTTCGAACCTAACATCGAGATGAGAAACCTTGCTGAAGTTTTAAAAAAACGGAAATGGAGGATATTAAGTCGAACTAAGATTTTTTTTCGTTGCTTTAGACGCAAAAAAAATGTCATCGCAAGTTTCATCCATCTTGAATTAGACTGAGTATACATCCAACGTATAAACATAAATAATGCAGAGATTTAAACTACATCAGAAGGAATAAGGGCCGAACCCATCAAAAATGCGCTAAAGCGTCAAGAAAAATTTCATGATATATGTATGTGGACTTGATGCGCCTTGATCTGAAAGAAAGAAAAAAGAAAACATAGGCAACAACATGCGCAACTAGATGAATAATAAGAGGAAATGCGTTTCTTTATTTTGCTTCTAGGCGGCCTCGATTATTAAAATGAGACTACAACAAGGATGAATAGGTGAAAATTTTAATGAATGAAGCTAAATGCGATGCGATGATCAACAAAAAATTATTGAGATTGCGTTTAGAAAATTTAACCAATTAGAAATAACGTCATCAATTTTTTTTTTGAAGTGATTTTTAGGTTCCGCATTGCCTTTCAAATCAAAGCGTAAAAATAACAACTACACACTAACTACCATTATTTTAAAAAATTGCTTAAAAACCGGTTAATGAAACGCCAATGATCCGAAGTTTTTTTTTTAATTTTTTTTTTTCAGAGATGTCTCGAAGTTGCTCCTATCAAAGTAGTTTCATATGATCGCTCTTAAATGAGTGCAAATTTGTACAATTACGTCATTCTTTTTGATATAATTAGCTTGTGATGACATAGTTTAGTTTCTCTATTTCTTAAAAAAAAATTGCACATTTTAAAGTATTCCTATCATATTCGTTGGCTTTTAAGCGTTGTCTACAACTTTTGGAAAAACCCTCTCATAACTCTTAAATATAAACCAAGGGCTATATCACTGAAATCCTCTCTGTTTAAGCAGCCTTCTCATTTAAGTAAAAGCATTCCAGCAAAGCAACAGATATGCATCAAACCAGAATGGCTTGTAATGGCGACTAGGATCAGAAACGAGTTCAACTTCTTTAAGTTACAATCATTTTAGACCTGTATTGCAGTTTAACGATTGCTTTTAGTTTAGCAGACGATAGGTTTAGACAAGGCTGCAATAACGTTGCTTCTTTGGGATTCTAATTTTATTTTCTTTGTAATTCAGCTTTGTAATAAAATTTTTTTTCCAATTCTAATTACTTTTTTTTCAGTGTGAATTGTTCGATAAAAAATGTACTCTTTATTCCTCACATAAACCCATAGTTTTCTTTTGGTTCATCATCACATACAATGCTTATACAAATAAATTATGAGCGTATTCATTCATTATGAACTTAAACAATATTAAAATGGCTGCAAGTGTTCACCTCATAATCATCTACATCCGAAAAAGTCCACACACCTTTAATATACCTTTTAATTTTCTGAGCTCGACATCTTTAGTCTATGATATTTGAAATGAAGGGGGTATTAGTTGGTTTGTTCGTTTGTCAAACAAGGAAACGAAATAAAATAACCAGTGATTATGAGATTAAAGTGAGCATATTTCAAACATGTGATGTGAAACAATGAAGTCTTATAAGTTAATTTCTCTGGAAAAAAACAAACAAACAAAAGACCAACGAAATATTTGGAATTCGGCGATTGGAATGCTGATTCGTGATGCAGTAAGTACAGAAATATATTGATCAACTGTTGCTGAGCAGCGTCACGCTGCCCTAGGCATATAATGTTTTTGGAAATGCAATTGCTAAAGAGAGATCATCGTTAATAGTAGAAGGCGATCCATTTGCCGTTCTCGTTGACGAGACGGGCCGCGTGTGCATTGCCGAAGCCGTTCGAAGCGACGACGACCACCTCATCGGCGCCATTCACGCGTTTGCTTGTACCGATCACTGAGCTCACCTCCCAAGTTGAGGATGGTCTTCGCCTCCAGTAAACATGGTACATATCTGCCCGTTCCGTCGAATTCCATCGGAGCAATACGCTTTCGCCCTGCGTTGTTGCTTTCAGACCACTAACTGTAGCTGGACGGTTGTCGGCCTGTTCGATGCGACATTCAAAAATTGAAAAAGTATGAGGTGCACAAACGTGTGGGATATCTTTGCTTTGCAATTGTGAACCATCGCAAAGTGGTAAGCAGATGCTGGGCACTTTTCTTCGTAAGCAGCATGCACCTTCATCAACATCCGCAACTGTGCATGAGAGGAACTTGCTGATCTCGTCTTCGCATCTGTTGTTCATGAACGCTTCCGCACGCAACGATGCGCGTTTTCCATATTCGGTTCCGCAAACCGCCGCACATGGCGAACGAATTCCTTGCCGCTGACAACACATATAAGGTGATTCAGGTGGTACTGCGGTTGCGGGTGTTACCATACGAACTGTCAGGCGAATATCTGAGCTTGAGCTGCCAAAATCGTTTGATGCTACACAGCGATAGGTACCAAAGTCGCTCACATCAAGTGGCTTGATCTGCAGCGCTGAAACGTAATGTCGTGGTTGTCCATGAAAGGATATGTAGTTGGTGAGGGAATATTTCTCGCCAGATAATGTTTCAAATCGCCCCGTACTTTCATCGACCTTCTTCCACTCTACTCGGGCACTTCGATGGATTGTACCTGGCATTTGCATACGACATGCCAGAGTAACGAAGCCGGCATACTTCGGTGTAGCAACAGTCTCACGGTAGGCAGTAACTCTTGGTGCAACTCCAGCCGTGTGGAAATGCACTTCCTCGGATGCTAGAGAACGGCGATTACCATCACGGGTTACTGCAACTACAGATGCGGAATATTTACTGTCAGCGCGCAGACCTGACAGGGTGACTTTTGTGTTGCGTGTATCGACCGCTTTTTCAACAGCTCCTCCATCTGCCTCTTTACAGACAACATGATATGAATGGGCAAGGCTTGGATTCACTGCGGGCAATGCCCAACTAAGCACAGCCGAATCAGTCGTTTTCGAGAGTATCT
Source organism: Baylisascaris procyonis (assembly GCA_037389465.1). Classification (NCBI taxonomy): domain Eukaryota; kingdom Metazoa; phylum Nematoda; class Chromadorea; order Rhabditida; family Ascarididae; genus Baylisascaris; species Baylisascaris procyonis. The sequence continues at coordinate 4,071,485 of JAZARR010000078.1, read as the reverse complement.
GAACTGACTGCGGAGGTGTTGGCGTATTCTGGTAACCGCGCTCGAAGCATTTGAATATAGGTTGAAGGTTTATAGCCAAACAGGTTTGATATTTGTCCCACGCAGCGACTCCATCAATCCCTTCACCACGACACAAGCCAAAGCAAGCATTCTCATCACGATCTTTTGCTTCGGTCATGCAACAGTGCATATGGTTTCGGCCATCGGCTAAGCACTCGGAAATATAATTCATATAAGGGAGGCAATTGATTTTGCGATCGAAAATATTATAAACATCGAAATCGTTGGGTGGATTGGATGGGTTGCATAGCATCCGATTGCACGTCTCTGAGACGCCTCGCCGACGGCAGCATTGGTCCACAACGGAGCTAACGCACCAACGTAGTCGACTATAGAGAATCACGAACAGAAACAGAGACGACCGCATTCAACAATATGAGATAGCACCTTTCTCATCAAACGCCCTTTCAAGGTCTCTCGCAGCCCACTAACCAATCATGCACACTGCCTGCAGACTAACCACCAAAAAATCGTCATCATGCATGCACACCTACGATAATAACAGGTTGTCTCCTAGTATGACCTAATATGGTGGCGCGCACAAATCCCTTCCTTCTCTATCGAAAAACAACTGCGCCGCATAGCCCAACAGGCTACAATACGTCAAGAGCTTTTTTCACTACCCTTCCTTACTTCATCTATCACTCTTGAGTAGTACGTCGACATCTAACCTTAAGTAGATACATAGATTTATACGGATCGCACAAAACAGACAAAGAGGTCATTGTTCTCAAAATCCGCCTGTTGCTCACTTCTCTACCAAATAAAATCTAAGCACCTACCTGGTTGTAACTGTTTAGGATCGTGTTTGTTCAGAACATAGTCACACTATCAGAGCAAGAGTCTGCATTATCCTTTATTTATTTGAAGGGAAGCTGTTAGGTGTCGAAATTTATCGCAATGTGAGATGACCAGGAAGATGAAATATTCAAACATTCTTTTCAGTTTCTCTCTGCCAATTCCGAGTAGGCTAACCTCCTTATAAATTTGTACATGATCGTAAAAAAGGTTTTTGACATAGAAGTTAATAATTAACTAACTTCATACAGGTCGACTCGCAAGAGGGTCAGGTCTGCAGTTGATCATTCATTCCGTGCAGCCTGATGACGAGGCTCTCTATCAGTGTTCGGTTGCCGCATTCACACGTGGCGCATTCTCCCGACCCGTTCAAGGCGAGCAAATAAAACTCATCGTGAATTGTAAGTAAAACAATTGTAGCTTTTGTTTAAGAGATATTGAAATGAAGCCTAACATCGCCGTACATATTTTTATAAACTAACATTTATATGCGGCGTCCACACTACGAAACTAGCACATACTTCCACCGTTCTATATTGTATAATAAGAAGTGTTCGGTGGGTTTTTTTTTTTTTTTTTTTTCTCATTACGATGTACTTGTTTTGTTGGTTTGTATTTTTTGTCTATATGAAAAAGAGACAAAAGCTTACGATTGACACTATTCGTCTCTGACGAGCATATTGAAATATAACATCTTCTATTGGTAGTGTCACGTCGTCTTTGCACGATCAAAAAGCTATTTGTTTCGCCTGCCATTGCTAGTGCAATGAGTTATTGTTCTTTTCAGTTGTTATTTTTATAATGAATTATTTATATCATGGGTCATTCTGTGTCGCTAGCTTTTTTTTTTTTTGAAGACTCTTTTTGAAGAGTTTAGCTCTCACGAAGAAGTATTCGTCAAATGGCAATAAAGCTTTTAGTGTGTCGCTTGTGAAATGAATTTGAACTTAAACTCATTCAAGATGGAGATTATACTCGTTTTTACCTATAGTTTCATGGCTTAGGATATCCTAATCATCTGAACGTGATATCTCACGAAGGAATATTTTAGAGGTTACATTAGAAAAGATGCTCAACAAACTGCACACTCTTCTCAGTAATATCGTTGTTTAAGGCTAACAGGAAAATTAAAAATTTAATGCTCCACAAGTTCAATAATCGCGGATCCGCGACTTTTCTTACTATTACAAATTATTACAAAGAGTCGACATTATTACAAATTCCTTGTAGTAAGGACCACTTTTTACAGCGTTCACTTCATTTAGCCTTTGCGTTTTCGAAGCAATTCAAAGGAATTTCAACCTCACTATTGTGATGCAGAAATCATGCCTAGAATATGCTGTAAGCGAACTTTACAATTCTCCCATCTTCAACCAATAAGCAAAGGCCATTTGGAATGCAGCGAATTGATTAATGATGGAAAATAATATCATATAAGTCCCAATTAGTGGGCCATTTGGAATGCAATGAACTGAAGATATTATCTTGATTGAGAAGTTCGTTTCATGAAATCAGCCGCATATATCAAAAAAAGAACAATGAAAAGAAACAAACACACACAAACAAATCCAAACGAGCTGCGATGCCCTAAATAAACGACAAAAAAAAATTCGGAAATCGGTCACATTCATAATTCAGCATTGCCAAGGATTCGCAACAATCGACCGAAAGAAGAGTTTCGCCCAGAGGGAAGTGCATTTCACATCGATTGTGAAGCCGATGGCGCACCACCACCTGAAATTAGCTGGATAAAGGTTTGACGACTTTTCCTACAGAAATCACTCATAAAACCAATAATGCTATAGAGCAGAAAAATTTCGAGCCAATTTTTGAATTTTTTAAACGAAATTTAATATCCTGAGAAATTGAACTACATTACGCTAATATCATTTGCAGCATTGAGGTGCATCCTTTCGCTGATTTGCATTATTTGATTATTTTAGTTATCACTTTCAGGATGATAAAATTATCAGCACTAATGGTACTCTTCATATCGAGCGTATTTCAGCATCTGATCAGGTGGGATATTCGCAAAATTCAATATAAATAATGTACAGCAGTTTTTTCATCGTTTATGAAAAAAATACTCAGTTTTCGAGCACGTTTCCTCATACTGTTCACAGCAGTGTTTTGGTCGTATAAAACATGAAAAAGTTCATTTATAAATCTGCATGTTTCGCATGAAAATTTGTATTTCGCCAATATTAAAAGGAGATGACAAAGTGCAGAAGTTAAGAAATTGATCCATTTATCTTTCGATGTTGTTGACAAGTGCGGCCAGCAATTGCTGTAAGTATAGAGCAGATGATGTGTCTCTTTTAGGGTAAATACGAATGTCTGGCAATCAACTCGGAAGGGCGCGACTCGTTGCTCACCTTTCTGCATTTCTCGCGTAAGCGTTGCAGTTGTTTATCCCTCCATTCGATACGATCGGCCAATGATCGATGTTAACCTCAAGGTTATGCAGACGATCTAGTTTCGTACCTCATCACTAACACACTACACAAATAAACTTCTTATTTCACGCAAACTGAATGTGAAATTTGATTAGCTAATACTCTTTACACATTAAAAATACGGAAACTAGTCAAGTTAGTCCTTTCATTTTGTAGTCAATTCCCATAGGAGACTGAAAAATGTAAAGGAAGAGAGGGGCGTAGAACAATAGTTTGATAGAAAAGAGGATTCTTTGGGATAAAGTAGAGTTTCGAGACTCTTCTGTCTGTTGCGCTGCTCAGATCTGTCTTATTTCTCACACAAATGCATTTTTCACTAAAATACTTCAGGTGAAGCTGTTATCGATTTTGCCCCATCGAACAAAACAGTCATCGAGAATTCGAGTTTATTCTGGCATTGCAGTGCAAATGGATATCCATCAAACATAACCTATAATTGGTTTTATAATGATACTCCAATAAAAACTGCTGAAGTTGGATTGCGAGCAGTTATTCAGGTAAAAGCCAATTCAATCCCTTCTCTTCAATTAGTTTCTTTTAGATGTAAAGTGCAGGACGTGTGATATTGTTTCGTCACTTTCTTTTTAAATCCCAGTGGCATGTGCTTCTCTAAGTGCAACTGATTGCAGGGTGGAGATTTGGGCATTCGTTCGGTGAAGCGCTCAGATAGAGGAAGATATCGCTGTGAGGCGACAAATGGCTTGACAGCTTCGGCTTCTGCTACCGCATATCTCGACGTTCAATGTAATTTTGATTGCATCAGTGCAAACGACACAAATTCGTTCATTTAATTTGGCCAAATCGCATCCTTAACAAGCGTAGCAAATAGCAGTGCCTTAAGCAACATGTGAGAATGAAGTCATGAACGATTATCGCGATTACTTCTGCAAGCATCATCTAATCAATCAATTAGGCTTTAACCTGAATTGATTTGTATAGGGCGTCATTCCTTTTTTTAAGATCAAATGCTGACAATTATCAATATTTGTACATTTATTCAATAGCGTTTATATACATCGAATAGATCAATCAACAAATAATCGATCAATCGATGCATAACGTAGGCATACCACATCAGAGATGAGTGCAATTTTAAAGTGATTAAAAAATGTTCGCTATTATGTGCGAAATCACAGAGAGTAGATGAAATTAGATTCAAATTTTAGATGCTCCTCAGCCCAGTTCATCCAATTCGGAAATCTACCTACTTGGGAAAGGTCTGAACAGTTCGCTGGAGTGCAACTTTGATTCGAATCCCCCGCCGATGTTTGTTGTTTGGACTCATAATGGTGTCTTATTGCCAAAAGCTGAAACTGCTCGTCTCGCTTTATACAACATCACTGACAAAGAGTCAGGCCTATATTCTTGTCAAGCATTCAATCTGGTCGGCTCAAGTCGACCATTTGAGATGCACGTCGCTGTTGCAAGTCAGTATATCGTTAATTTGACACCTCATTGTTCTATGTGTCTCTCTTCAATTTCAGCTCATTATTCGTTTTTTCGTAGTTTGAGAGGGAATATTTCCAGAAAAATATAAACGATGTGTGCCTAGTTGTTATATAAATGCTTCTCAGAATTTCTTAGGCCCTACAAGAAGTGTTTTATGTTGTTCCATCTATCCAGTGAACAACCTTCAGCTCAAATATGAGAGCAATAAAATAACTTCGACATTAAATAGCCTCATAATGCAGGCAAATTTAACTTTTCAAAAAGAAACGTTGGGACAACTTGTATTTAAAATAACGCCTAAACAGCATCATTTAGCATTACATTTTATGCGCTCAAACGATTGTGTAACTGGTAAGTAGTGTGACAAAAATTACCGTCTAAAACTGGCCATCTGGACAATCTCAAATTAACTACCAAGGACTCTTTGTGGTTTAAACTTAACTTTCTTATGTGAATGCAGCCAGTAATTTTTAGCACCACCGCGTTTCTCGCCTTCTCCGCCACCAACCGTTTTTGCAAATGTCGAATCCAATGTGGAAGTAACATGTGATGGTTATGGTGATCCATCTCCTATTCAGTATTGGCTTCGAAACAAGGTTATCACTGCTCTCTTTAAAAGTATTTAATGATGTAGTCCATATCACAGCTATTTGTTTCCTTATTCAGATTTACATATTAAAAAAAATGCTCTATAAGATTCCTTTAAAAGAAGTAGCTGAGCTACTTCACTTCATATAGAACGTTCTTTCAGCGCTTATAAACCTAGAGAGAATTGTTTTCACGTGCAGTTGTTTAGCATTGTGTGCAGACCAGTTCAGTTGACTTAGTAGGCCCGTCTGCTTCGGAAGTTTTGTCTACACAGTACTTATATGCTATGAAATGTCGTTGACTTGATTCAGACAAAGATCGAGTCGTCAGTGCTTCGTATCAGCTCGGTGAATCATGCCGATCACGGCATCTACGAATGTGTACTCTCAAGTCCAGTCGCAACACTAGCAACGCAAATGATGCTCTACGTGCAGGTGAAGATGGTTTCATTTGAATTTCTCAGCTTTTTGGCGAATCCCATAGTTTTACTAATGAACGGAAACGTGAGTGTAAATTCACATTGTCGGCTTTTCTCAGCGTTATGTTTGAAATTTTTATGACAAAGTGATGTATGTATTGCTGAAATCTTTTGCTTATCACATATGCACCTCGCAACACACATAACATCACTCTGCAATTTATTGTTCCGTTTTATCGACTCATCTTTTCAAATCTTATCTGCCTGAATCCGAATATTGACTACACGAGTGTACTTAATGCATCAATTGTTGTTTGTTACTTCCCAGTTACATTTCCCTAAATCTTCAATAATCGGGAATGTTTCAGAATACCTATCCACAGGCTGTCAGCGACATTACTGCCAACTGTGGTTCCGAAAACGGGCATCTTCAATTACACTGGAAGCCGGGCTATGATGGCGGTTCCGAGCAGTATTTTAACGTCTTCCACAGGTTCTTCGAATATCCTTTTCCTATAGGAAGAAATTACTCTCACTACGTTCCCTTATTATGCGTTTATCATGTTTGTGATTACGATGAACAGAGAACGGTTAGGAGCTATAATTATTTATTGCAGAGCTGATGGAGAAAATATATGGCATTCAACACGAGGAACTCATCTCAGTAGTGCTAGCATTCGAGATTTACACCCATTCACACTTTATCATCTAATAGTCGAGTCGAACAACATCCACGGTGCAATCAACTCTTCAGCAATCACGCATACTGGTAGTTAATCTCTATGCCACTTTCATTTTATCACTGAGATCTCACTATCGAGTTCTTTTTTTTTTTAATTTGTGAAATCAATTCTGCCAGAAACTATGTGTAAAGCTTTAATATTCTCATGCATTTCATGAATTGCCTAAAACGAATCGTGCATATAACGTTATTTTCCATTTATTTCAATATGTAGCTGAAAATATCTCAGATATTGTCTTAAGATTTCTTTACTAATGGCAGCAATTGCAGTTTGTTCTCAATTGAACGCACCATCAAATCTGCGGGTGAACACTGCAAATTCTTTGGAATGGGATAAAGTTGAAGGCGCAACCGCTTATCGCGTTCAATATCGAAGCTCCGAAGGCGCTAATTTCTCTGACATGGTAAGTGTGGCATATGATTTTTATAAAGAAAAAAAACGCCAAAAACTTTGTGTGTATAATGAATTCACGATCACTCATTACTATTATATAGTTATCTTTCAAAATTTGTGCGTAAGACTTGTGGAAAAGACTTACAAGTGTTCGTTGTAACGCATGGGCTCGCCTTATTTATGGATATGTGGGCATTTGATGCTTCTTCAAAGTACGTTTGTCGAATTGATTCACCAGCTGCAAAAACTGTTAAGTGTCAGTAAGTTAGGAATTAAAGTTTCCAAGGGAAATCATTTAAGTGGTATAATAACGAATAAAATTAAACTACTATATCGATCTATTCGCGTGAAAAGCGTTAATGCAATTGGTTAATTCACTGTGAAGTTCTTTGATGTTTAATTTCCTTGAACCCATGCTCGATCTATTTGAAGCTGAATGTGAGGCAAAAGAAAAAAGAATCTTTAAGCTGGATACTGCTAGTACCTCAGTGTCGTTGAACTATGCAACGCCAAACGCACCGCCTTGGATGGATGTGCGCGTAAGCTCACTAAGACCACCCAGTGTGATATCTCAACCCTCACATCCTCTTCGTTTTCACCTTAAAAGTTTGTTTTTGCCAAATTTTAATGTGTGCTTTAATTGTGACAAATGTATTGGTTATATCCTCATTACTCTCTGCTTATTATAACTTATAACACATTGACCACCAAAGTCAACAGGAATACGCGAAGGATGCATCATTTATTTTCTGAAACGATCCATTACACAAGATTCTCCGAGTACAACGTCATAAACAAATTTACGACTCCATTTTTCTTCGAAATATCTTTAATTCTATCCATGTGGCCAGTTGTTCCTTCAAGTTTGCAACATTAAAATCGTCTTGCGAATACAGACAAGCGCTGGAATTGTCACTTCGATTTTTTAGCCGATTTCCTTTGATCGATTGTAGGTGTTTTTAAACGTCTTCCGAGCCGTGGTTAAGGCACGTACAGCATAATCATTGTTTGAGTTTTTACTTTCAGAGCCGAATACAGAACTGATGTTAACATTCGGGATATTAGGGGCGATTCTTGCCCTTCTTTTGCTGCTTGCGTCGATATGGCTCATACGACGACGCTTTCTGAAGCGGACAACGAAACACATTCAACAGATACCCACATATTGTGGTAATTTTCGCTTGTACTACTTCCTGCCAATTATTTCCACATAGCACGCACCCTCCCCTTTCCCATCCCGCAAAAGATCGTATTGCTGAAAGTGTGATATGAATATAGGAAGTGCTTCATAAATAAAATTCATATACAGCAGTCGTTAATATGCAAGAATATGCAACAATCTTGTGGAGAAAGAGTTTCTAGTAATTAATAAGTAATTAATCAATCAGTAATTTAGTAATATAGCTAATAATCAGTAATTAATAAACTAGGCATTCTAGAGGTAAAAGAAGTGGACAAAAATAATGAGCACTACCAACTATATGTAAGATAGACTTCAGTTAGACGCGTTTCACCACTAGTCTGTCGATGGAATTTCAGAACCTTTTGTGTTCTTAAACTCTGGTGGTGATCATTATGAAGTAATTTTAGAGTGTCAATCGGTGAAGAATACCACATATGAACCGTCATCAAAATATACAACAAAGTAAGTCGAGTTGAGCAATGCTTCTTACTTATTCGGCAGCTTTAATTTCGGTTTTATAACATCTAAAGCAGCGAGACCTGACAAGAGAAGTTTATGATTGAAGAGAATTTTAAAAAAAAAAGAAGTGATTTTTACATTTGCAAAAGAAAGATTATGCGGAAAGAAAACAGTATGCAAATTAAGATAAGACATGAAAAGAGATGCAAAGAGAGCCAAATCTGAGAGTAATAGTTTCTATTTTCATAAATGGATCAATCAAATAATTACAAGTAGCAGTGAAAATTCCTTGAAAGAAAACACCACAAAGGTGATGAAATATTTGGAATGGGGATAAACAATTGGGAAAAAAAACATAAACGAAAAGGTGAAAGTAACTAAATTGTTGCAAAAGTATTCTAATCTTAGTGCTTGCTGCTGAATCTTACAGAAGCGTTGAGGTGTTTCAGTTTTAGTAATTCTATAAATGTGCATAAAATTATGCAATCATTGTTGTTCGCACCATAAATATATTCATTTAGCAGATAGCGGTAAATTTGTTTTCTTTTTTTTGCAGTAGGAATTACTGTGAGTGGAACACACATGATCGTGCCGATGAAAAGAGATGTTCGGATGGTGAACTACCGCTCCTAAACGATACGTATTACGATATAAACTATGCAAATGGATCACGACTACGATCACTTGAGATGCATAGTGAAACTGGCTCAGTGATTAACGATATGCTCAGGGAGAAGTATTTTGGCGAGAAGACCGAAACTCGTCTTGACCTACTCGACCAGCTAAGGATCGAACGCCTCAAAAACGAGTTCAAACAATCCCTACTTTAACCCTCTAAAGCATCGATCGGCTTCCTAGATGCTTTTTGTAGTGAGTTGCTGAATGTATAATAAACATTGATTAGCATATACAATTTCGAAATGCTTGTAATACTTGGTGAAGCGACGAAATGGCCACTGACAATGATCGCCACAGCCAAATGACCACTGCATCGAAATGACCACTCAAGCGAAGCAAACGAATCAAAGCCATTTTTTCATGGGAAAGGAAATAGCTATTGTGAATGAATTGTCAAACCACCTAACTTTATCGAACTTAGTCATAAATGCTACAGTCCAGCGATTTTACTATCTGATCAAGTGAGTTGGAAATGACAGAATCGTTTCTTAAAATAATATAGCAATGTCGTGGAAATCCTTTGAAAATTGGAAGTTCTTTCACGGTCTCTTCAGTGATCATGGGTTGGAAGTGAAGTGAGTGATCACCGGAATCAGTTACTGAGGGTTGGAAATTGGTAAACCACATCTGTACTACCATCAAATTGGTTTCAAAATAATGAAGAAAAATTTCTTGAAAAATTTCAGTAAAACCTTAATGGAAACGGATCGTTCATGGAAGAAGCTGAAAAAGCTTACGAAATTTTGAAATGCAAATTGAAGCATCAATCGTATTCAATTTGTATATGCAAAATTGGTAATGCTTTTTTGCATGACTATCTCAGTTACAACAATAATTAGCTATAAAAACTAAGAAACGAAGTTGAATTCAAGGAAATGAATAAGGCGAAAGTCGAGTGGTCAATATTTACAATTTTTTAATGCCAAGAAAGGAAAACGATAAGCAACGCGATGTGTTATTAGATGCTACAAGCAATGTTGCCAATCACAGAAGTGTTTAACTTCACTGTCATCGACATAATGAGCGTCGAAACACTAAATCATCTCTTCATAATTATTTTATTTAATTCCATTTATTTATTTATTTCGACGTCTCCATCTAAAATATAAATAAAAACAACAATAATAATAACACTTAAATAATATATAAAAAGTAGGCGAACACGAAAAGCAAGCAACAGCAAAATATCCACACTAACAATTCACACAAGAATACGTTCGAGTAGCAGTAGTTTGTAGATCTAAACGATACGACTTAGCCGCGGTTTCAAGGAGGAGGGAGATGGATAACTAACGACTTTGACAGAAGCAGATTCCAGAATCGTACAACCCAAAACTGGTTAGTATGCGAAGTATTGCTTGTGATGCGATATTTGTGCTGTTTTATCAGCTTCTAAGGGAATATTTATTTAAATTGCTAAAGCTATTATGAAATGCTGTTAAATAATCAGCTTGAAAATGCTGCTAATAACTCAAAATATCGTTTTACCATCGGCTGTGGTTTTCTTAATGTTAGAGTAAACTAATGAAAAATTCTCCACCAAAATAATGGCTCTCGTGTGATCAAAATCATTCCGTTTTGAAGAAATTGACTTCTATTCTGCTGTGATTTCACTATGTTGTGACAAATGATGCGCGAATTTTGGTCGACATACTTGTAAAGTTCCTCATCTTCCCTCTCCCCCCTCTTTCCAATTTCATTGCTTCGTCGTTGCTTCATCTCAGTCGTTTTTTTCCAAAGCGTATATAAAACGACGCCTATAAGAATATAGCCCATTATTTTTACTTTCAGTTGCTATATAAAGATCTTTAATGTCCCAAATATCGCATTCACTGCTACCTATAGATGATGTATCCCCATGAAAGTGATTTTTTCACAGCTGACTAGGTAAAGAAGATAGAAATGCAGCCGCAATGTCAGCTGACGTATTAGGTGCAGATGCTCGAGAGTATTTTTTTGATTTTGATGCCTTCAACATATTCTCTGATCGTCTACGCAAACAGCCATTCTCCGCATACTCTCTCGGCTCCGTTCAGTGCACGAGGCGCAGTGTGTCAATTTGTGCGTTGGTTGGTGGATGCTTTGTCGAATGTTTAGTGTTAGTATGGAAGTGTTTAAAAGACCTTTCTTTTGCGGGTAGTGTGGTTACCTGGGATTAGAAAGTTTTCTTTTAGTTATCGTCGCAAATTGCCATTGCTATAGTGTGCCCGCGTACGCAAAACTTGCAACTTTTCCCATCTTAGGTTTATTTTATGTGTGATGTTTTGATTTGCTATTAGCATCCGAATTCAGTTCCATCTCACCTACTTCATCTAGTACAGCTTAAGCATCATATTTTCTCCTATCTCCTTCTATAGGCGGGGACTGCCATATTCCTCCTTCTCTCCCTCCCTTCACCATAGCCAAATTCGTTACCTTCGTGCCACGTTTTCTGTCATAATTTGGCATATATTCTCAAATTCGTAGAATCGTTCTTTACGCGCAGTTTCTTCATTAGTTTTTTTTGGTCAGTGGACAAGGAATTCCAAACAGTTGTGACTGCTGTGCGGAAAAATTTTTATGCAGAAGTTTTCCTTCAGCATAAGATGGGGAGGAAACGCTATTATCATCAAGATATGCATTAAATTTGAAACGCTGTGCATTTTTTTCTTTGAAGGAGCAAAAAATGGTGATGATTCGCATTTATGTCATTGCATCAAATTTATTTACTAACTAAACAAGGCGGGAATAGTATATTAACGTTAGTAATAGTTTGTCAAATTTAACCAAACTGTCGTCATTAGGCATCAAGGCAATGCGGAGAAGAAAATATCAAGACCCTGTGATGATTGCGATTAATATTTTTTACTGCTATTGTTCCACCAAGCGTTTTCCGGTTCGCGATCGTTGATCTGCTGAAATTTGCTACGAGGTGATGGATGCAATGAGTAATGAAGACGATCGACTATGTTCGCTAACAATCGAAATAGAATTGGATAACGACGAGCAATATGGCCTCACACAACTTTCTCATATGGTTTGTTGAAATATTGGCGTTGCAAGCCGCTGTCAATAAGGCTACCACATTGAGCACTAGTTTAGCGTGTGTCTGGCCGTAGTTCATTTCACCGCTTTTTTACTTTCTGGTTGGGCTAACAGGAAAAGGGGAGGGAGCAGGAATAGAGATGGGTAGGAGGAGGACTGTCATTAAAGACTTTTGGCGAGGCAAATGGCTGTGCCTCTCTATAGTTTTTTACTTGTAGTATGGTATTTCCGAAGGGGTTTTTCGCATAGAAGTTGCACAAAAAGAGATGCATAACCAGCAAATGCGTTGCTTGGTTTGTGTTCGTTTAAAACTTTTCTGGAAAAGAATCACAACTACGGCTGGAGGTCCAGCAGAAGTGTTTGTGTGTAGGTGAGCTAGAACTTGACCTTCACCAATTCCTGTCCATAGTTCAGTGCTGAAATAAGACATCAATTTTACGTCTTCACTGTATCATTGACTTTGTTTCCGTTCTGCGGAAATGCACTTACTGGCTTTTAGGTTGGCGACCCTTCTCCGTCGAGTTCATTTGAAACATTCTATGACCCTCCTCCAACAGCCTCTGAGGCGCGACCTCATGTCAGCAATGAGGTTTGCGTACGCCATCTTCCACGGCTTGCTTTTCGTCAGTTCGAGCTGTATATGAATCCTCCGTCATATGGTTCGATGCACAACTGGGAGTATCTCGCATCTAATCTCGGTCTTTCGAGTTACGAAATCATGGCACGAATACCGTATCTTTTCTTTCCCTTTCAAGAGCTGTGTTACCTTACGAATTATTCGTTAAGCAAGATATACCATGTAGTAAGTTGTGGTACAATATGTCGCAAATGTTGTGAAAGGTGAGAGAGACATCCCGCAGTTGTTTTTTGACAGAGAAGGAAGTGCTACAGGGACAATGAAAAAAGCCTGTAAGTGAATTAACTATTAAAGTAAAGAAAGAGTTCATGAGCTGAAACGGCGGCATCGACTTGCTATTTTAGTAACGCCTATGGGTTGTGACCTAAATCATGGAAGTTCCCTTGCCGCGGGTATAATCGACTTTTCAACTTTTCTAAATCAACTTTTCAATGCAGGTAAACGTTGGAATGTTAACGTGAAATGCCTCTGATTTGTTGTTATTTGTTGTTTTTAGTGCTTGCGAACATCGGATAGCCCAACCCGTGCGGTGCTACAGCGTTTTCTCAACTGTCCTCTGAATCGGATTCTTGATGCAATCTGTGAACTCAACAGAATCGACGTGCTGCTTGTTCTCCAACCTTATGTAAACGGCATGAAAGCGAGCGCTGATGCGTTAAGTGATGCTGCATCTGACTCAGGTGGGGAATTTTAACTTTGTTGTATTGTCATCGGCATTAATATTTTCGTGCATCAATGCATCTCAAAACTGAGCCTTTTTCATTGACAAGAAAAAGCGACTAAAGTATTGTATCACCTAATAGCCTCTAATAATGTGAGCAATGAAATATCTATCGCATATCCATATTAATTTCTGCTTGCAGTTTTCTTCTTCGTTCTGTGAAAAATTTTAATCGTTAGAGTAGACGTCAAATAATTTCCACACTTAGCTTACCTTGATACTTTTGATGAGTTGTCGAAATAGTCGAATATCGCTGAAAATGTTAGTAGTAAATTTTTCGTGCTTATAGTGCTCAATAAGGAGAATATCTACTTTAGGTGCATTCTTTGATGAGCCGGGTCCATCGGTATCGACAGCGCCGTTGTCTTCACGTTGTGTTGCAAAAAACAATCATATTCAGGCTGCAACCGGAATACGCTTAAGTAGCAGATGTAAGTACGCTGTCTACTGAGCAACGGCATTACGAAATGGCTGATTACGCTACTATTGCACTTTGGATTTATTCCATCCTGTGCATCCTGAATTCTGCCGTTTATGTAGCTGCCTCTAGTGGTTGAGTGCTTTTTGTGGCTTCGTGTGATACCCATTCGCTTTGATATCTCCTACTTCCTAATTCTCTAATAACAGTAATAATAATCATTCATCGTGTATACCGGTAAGATTGCCCCTGTGGTTGGTGATCACATACAGCGCAGGTATATTTCACACTTTGCCTGCGCTTTATACCGCAAATAGAGATGATGCCGGGCAGGATTCGAACTCCATCCTTCAAGTGGAGCAGAACATTGTCGATCATTTGTCATTCGCCCAATTTTTCATTGCGGTAATATGGAGCCGAAGGTTGCGCTCCAGTATTATTGCAGTCATATTTCAATGTTAACATCCCTTCTAAGATAAATTCGAAGTCATTGCTTTTGGCATCAACTGGCAATGAACACTTCGATCATTATCGAGCTGAAGGTATCGGATGATTGGATCTGAATTTTCACCAAGGCATTGTTCTTATTGGAACTTGGTTTCTTCTTAATGCTGGCTATTCACTTTCAGTTTTCTTTTTTTTATGGTTATAGCGCACACTGTTAGCTGTTTATTGCAGTTATTCTGGTCACACATCACGAAGAGGAAACAAGTGCTGATCTGAAGAAAAACTTCAAGTGGCTAATGAAAAACTTGAAGTAAGAGCTTTTTTCCTACAGTTTAAGTCTTGTCGTTTAGCTATATGAGTCGATGTTAAGCCGTTCTCTTATGAAATTTGAAATTTAAGTCGCCTTATTTTTCTAACAGTGTCTTTTGGTGCGATCGGGGAGATAAACAGTTGTAATGCGACCTTGTATCCTTCCTGTGTTACCTTATATTACCAAAAATGGATGCAGCCAAAAATTACTAATTTTTCATTATTCAATTGGTTTATGCAGTGTTTTTTACCGTCGAAAATTTTTAGTTCCTCGTATTTAAAATTTGGCTTCTTTTAAGCTGAGAAATTGTCTGAACAAATCTCTTCAAAATGTTGAACTCTGTTTTGAAGCGGATACGTTGTAGCTCCTAAATCCTCTTTCCAAGTTTACCATAGTTATCAATTATTACATATACTAGAGTATTTGTTCGCGTTATTATTTTATTTTTGCATATCTCGAGCTGAAACTATAACGTAATAAGCCGCTGCCTATAATCAACAATTACCTTTTTTTATTCCAGAATTTCAGATTCCACTTGCTATTAAAAGAATACCATCAATAACCGTTATTCTAAATATGAGTTATGATATGAGTGGCATCTAGTAGAATAGTAATGACAAGTTTTCCTTTAGAAAACACGGTGAACAATCAACTATATCAGTTTTTGACGTTAACGAGTGTACGAACGAAAGTGATCTTCTTGGAGGACTACATATCATGTTTGAAAATGTTTGTTACAGTTTGCGATTTTTCTATACCTCTAATTTTAGGTGAATTAGAATTTTCCAGTAATGATAAAAGCTTTCGTGAGTTGGTCAGAGTTGAGTATAAGATGAGGCAGAGCATTTATTTTTGTTTGTAAACAGCTGATTGTTTTTAAGCGTTGAGCAGCTCACTCAGATCTACTTCCTCTAGCTCAGTGACTAGAAAAATGGTTGGATTGTTAGCTTGATGGTTTAGGTCTCGTCAGCGATCCATGAGATACCATTGACAGGCCTTTCTGCAAAATACATTAAGGCAATTTTCAAAAATCATTGTCGGCATACAAGGGGAATAGATCAAGGTTTTTACACATCTCTTTCAAACTTTTCATTAATATTGCTCAATAAACGCTCATAGTAAAGCTATATTTAGGCAGCACATATCGTTTGCGTATTCTCGGAGGATTATAAACGAATGCTTCATTCAAATGATGACTCTCAATGTGTTGTTATGAAGAAATATTTGCACAACTTGATGAATACTGAATATGTTCGAAAACTTGGCGTTAATCAAAGGTTTCGGGCCGTTATGCTTCAGGTCAAGAATTCTTTCCTTAGCGGTTATTTCAGACTTCTTTATTTCTTTCCTTAGAAACACTCCTCATCATATTAAGAAATTACCATTCGGGAACATTCTCAAGAATACTTGTTTAATTGTTCGCTTTTTTTGTGTGTTGTGTTTGGTAATTGAGTGTGCAGAAAACTGAGCAACACATTTGCAGGGTACCGAACGAGACGTTCTACCAACCGGTTGGCCGCAGAACACACTTGTTTATGAGTTCCCTTCGCATCATGTTCAATTATTTAAAAAGCTTTTTGAATAAATCTCTTCTAGCCTATTTCATTGGCTTTGAGTCAGTGTTGCACAATTGAGTTGCAACTTCTGCTATACAAAAGTGCAGTGGGAAGGGAGGGGAGGGGGGGAAGGGTGTGAGAAGCCCAGTGAGGGAGTGTGGAAAGTTGCGTGGGAGAGTCCGCTAGTTGGAGTTTCTCCTTCTTTTTTTTTTTTTTTTTTTTTCAAATACTTCATCTTAAAGATACAATACGTTGAATATCTTTATTCAGCAGAAATCGAACCGACGTTCATTTCATTGGCATTCTGGTGCGGAACCGGAACCGGAGCTACTTCAAAACACACCTCTAGCACCTTCCGTATCTTTCGTTCAAGATTGGACGGCAAATCGCTATTTCAGCTTTTTGACAAAATCGAATCTTCGATGCACGTCTGCGACTTAGATTTTTTTGACGGCAAGCATTAAACTCGAATATTAGTAAAAATGGGTTTTTTACTGCTTACTCCATCTAGCTATTCCCATACTTAACCAACTCCTGGCTTACTTTGTGAAGTTATTTCTGGATATCTAAGGAATACAGCTCTAGAAGTAATAAAGAGTAGCAGTTGCTGGAACAAGCTACTATCATCTTTGGCGATCATTTCTTAATAAGCATAAGACTTGCTTTCCTCTAGAAGCTACTGAACCAATTGGTCTGCTTGGATCCATGTCGAATGCTCTGTACATTGATACACTGTTCTGCACGCATTTCAATGTGCAAGAGCAAAACTTCTTTCAAGAAGCATGCAAACAGTACGGCAATGCACCACAATGCTTCATGATGTGTATACCACATTTCACGTCAAATATCCGAGCAGCTGAGCTTTCAAAATTGAAATATTTACGATATGAGTTAGGATTCAGGCAGCTCGATTATTCCTCCCACATTTGCATATGCAACAGCTGTTGGTGCATGCATCAATCTTTGCGCCATTATCACCGTTTTCTCAGATATTATTCGAGCAATCTTGTCATTTCTGACGTGCTTCCACTAATCTGGCATTAATGGCAACAAATTCCATCCATCTGTTATCCCAGAAGGCCTCATTCGTTGTTTGCTTTTAATTGTTCTGCTCATAAATGAATGGGACTCTTTCATATAATAGTGAACACTTTTGATCGTCCTAAAGCATGCAGTAAACATGCTATAATGTTGCAGATTGTGAAGTTAGTACATTCTATGAGTCTCGCAGGATCGTATCGCAATACGCTCTAGCACAAAGTGGAATATATCTGTTTTCTCTAGCGGGATGATCTAAGTGCATTGAACAAAGTATGGTGAGGTGTGGGACTATCAGACAATTTTTAGAAGCCACTATAGTTGCATAACGATTTCCTAAGTAAGTTGATTTGGAGGAAAAGCTAACGGTCGGTTTATTTTCGGATCTATATTTCATGACATCATCACATTTGATACTTGTTGGCCAGTAACGAATGTTTTTAACGTTATGACTCGTGTTGCTTTGATAGCGATTGTTCCCTTAGTTGGCAACGATGCCTTATCAGTGTACTGTTCGCTTCACTTTCACTATCGACTTTCATTTGCGCGTCTTTCACCTTCAATTGATTGTGATCTTATAGTTGGCCAATAGTTACTCAAGTTATTCAATTAGTCGCTAAGGTGAGGAATGGTTTGTATTTACCAGAGTAATGCATGATCGACTGCACTGATCAACAACTTAATGCTTGCAATAAAATCACAGTGGAATTATGGCCCATACCTTTGTATTATTGCTAACGATTGCAGGGTCTCAAGCGGTGTTTGAAGATGCGCTTACTGTTGTTGATTATCGTGATCATTGGAAACTGCTTAAAGCAAAGTGAAAGTGATTCAAAAGCGAAGGAAGGTCCGTTCGTTGCCTGTGAAACAGAAACTGCTTGTACATGTGAGAAAGAGGATGGCGAAGTGAACTGCGACAATGTTAGCGCTGTTGTTATTTAAGACCATTTTCACTTTATTGCCGAATGCTTTGTTTATTCTGGCAATCCATTTTAGAATTGGGCTGTTAGGCATGTAATTTCTGAAATGAATTATTTTGGATAGCACAAACTCTTAACCCTCCTCCGCTCCTCCATGATATTGCGCTTTTCTTTGCTACTTTCTAACGTTGTTAAAATTAATGTCCACACAGTGGTGGTTGATACAGTGATCGAAGGAGTGCAGAAGTTATGCAGTCTCAGTGATCATAGTTCCACATTTGCCTTATACCTACCGAAATAATTCTTTTTATGAAAGAAAATTTAATAACATTAGAGAAGCATTTCATGAAATCGCAGCTTTCGAAAGCCGTTGATTTAGCAAGCGTTACATACATAATATATGCAAAATACGAAGCATTTATTAGCTGATTGTTTTGAACACTTCTTTCATTTTTTTTACTCACCGATAAAAAGCATATGATCTAGATTTTCTGGACAGAAGATGAAGAGGGAGAAGAAATGTACGCACCTCTGCGAACTCCGAACCTCATTATCAAGAAGAAGGGCTTTACACCTCAGGTCGCCTATTTTCGCAACAACGATATTTCACAACTCATCGAAGTATGTAATCTCCCCGTCTTATGTGTCTCTTTTTAGCACATCTGAATTCCGATGAATATTCTTCTGGAAATCTAGATATGCAGTTTCAACACAAAAGCGCTGGTGGCTAGAAAGAACCCACAAATCGTTCACTTTGTAGAAGTATTGCAACGAGGTTAGATAGCTCTCAAGAAAAAACTACGATGAATACGTTTGCATATTATGATATATTGGGATTATTCATAGATGATTACAAGCATCTGTACTATTGTAGTTTAAAATTTTACTAAAAGAGGTGGTGTATTTATAAAAGAGAGGAATTACAATCGTAATATCACCACATGGCATTCACTCATCATTCATATTGAATTTAGAGACAATCGAACAAAACGATCCTTAATGTCCTTTTAAGAACCGAACAAATAATTAAACCGTCTCATTGAGAGTATCAAATGGAACTTCATGAGCGATGTGCTGTTTATAAAACACATGTAAAAGCCAATCCAGTATTGCATGTTCTATAGATACTGGATTTGCTCTACGGTCGATCTCTAATGAAAATGTCCACTGAGGTTTTTTTTTTCTTTTTGAGGGACAGATTTTGCCTGGACACGAGTCGACATTGAAAGAATTGGATTTTTCTTTCAATAGAATTTATGCTCTCGTAAATTCTACTTTTAAAGAAATGAATAATTTGCGAATTCTTCGACTTGGACATAACAAATTGAAACGATTAAAAAGGTACATTTTTTTCAAAAAAATAATTTAAAATTTTAATAGTATATAGACGATCTTTCATCGTTGAAACAATTCAACGAAATATGTCTGAAATGGAAGTGAAAGATTTTAAAAAGGAGATTTGTTTCCTTGTGGAATGAAAAAAAAAATTGCGAAATTTTTTTCTCTGTTGAAAAATATAATTTCCTTCACGATGTTTTCATGGGTCATTACTCGTCAATTTTCGGAATGTTCTAACTTAAATCATTGTGCGTATTTCATGAATATCTCCACAGCGATCATTCAGCCTCTTTTATCATTTTTATACATTATTTAATATTGTCATTACTATCTACTATGAGAACATGTTAACACTTTTTTTCAGTTACTTTTAATATTACTTTTGCTAATAATTAAAGCGAAGGAAATGATCACTGAAAAAATAACTAATGTAATATCTTTATTCATTGCAGCGAATCATTTAAAGGCGGTCCTAACTGGAAACTTCATCAACTCTACTTGGAATATAATCACTTATCAGATCTTCCGACTGCAGTTTTCGATGAAATGCCCAATTTGGAAAAATTGGTACTCGATGGAAATTCAAAACTTTCACTGAAACGGAAACTCTTCAGCAGCAATTTGGATCGCCTGAAAATACTCAGCATAGACGATTGCAATATCTCAAATCTTGATGATGACCTATTCGACGATTTAATGTCAGTATATGTTTATTCCATCGTGTTTTAGCCTTTTTTAGATAGTGTATAGCATGTAGTGCATTAACTCTTCACTGTGCGTGTGGAGGAGCGCTTTCCGTTTGATACTCGTGAAAGGAAATATGTGTTGCAATCCAAATGCAACAGTTGAAAGCGATGGTGGCGCATTTGCAGAAAACCACAGGATTTGATAGGATAAACGCAGTTTTTTCATAACATTATCCGAGATGAAGTTTCTTGAGTTCTGAAAATCACATAGATGCAAAATCGTCGTCCCACGGAGCTGTTGAGAGAAGAGAACCAAGTTCGATACAGCACACCTTTGAAAGAGTATGAAATTGGATTTTTTATTGCAGTATACTGTGGTCTATAGGAGTACGTGAAGGATATATATGTTCACTTCAGTTTTGAGCCATATGGAACATGGAGTCTTGTGCTACATTTGTTTCGCAAGTGGTAAAATTAGTGACTTGTTTCATTTTTTTGCGATTTCAAAAATATTTCTGCAGTAATGAATTTGGTTTGTGATTTCCATTTCAAAAGTGGATCTCATTTCAGAGATGCTCTTGAACAATTTTTTTAGAAGTTTGGAAGAGCTATCGATTCGTAACAACCCGTTCACTGAAGTTCCGAAGGCGCTTTCTGATATACCATCGTTGATATCTCTTGATATGAGTTTCACTGATGTAACCGAGCTTCAGGCCAATGCATTCTCAAAAAATAAGAAGCTCAAGAACCTCATTCTCGACAGCCTCAAGTACCTTTACATCGTTCATGATTGCGCCTTCTGTGGTCTTGATGCGTTAGAGGTTAGTCTTTACTTTCGTTTCATGTTGCGTTGTTTGGTTACGAGTCATCTATTTATGCATCGGTCAAGCAAATCCTCTAATAGCTCTAGAGCGCTTCGGTTGAGATGGATGGCAAGTTGTGAGTCGTTTTTAACAGTCTTCACGTTCGCCAAATCACCACGTAGCGTCCCACAGATACATACTTTCCATTAGCATAATGGCATCACAATAGTGAAGGTTTGATTCTGTCAGCAAGTAGATAATATTGAAGCTCATTCTTATTTTTCATAATTTTCCTGAGAACGAATCTTACATCTGCTTACCTTAGAATAGCTGTACATAGAATAGACCTCTGTTTTTGGATAGAACAGTGAAAATTGTATAGATATAATAACTCATTATGTTCGTTCTTCAAAATGCATGCTCATCAATGTTTCAGATAGTTATAGATTTCAATCTCCTGCTCAAATCTTAGAGGAGGTGATCAGTCGCTGGAATTTACTGAAAAGCCGATTGTTGCCAACATATATCACATTTCAACATCTGTCATTCATTAACGTTTTAGTTGTATGATAGGTAAAAGTGCAGAATAATGAAAACTATAAAATGAATGATCGACTGCTTTTTTTTTAAAAAATCATTTATAGAACGTCGTACTTTCAAATGCAACAGAGCTTTATATGATACACGCAGGCGCTTTCGGATGGAATCATAGCGATATAAATGTTGCAAAATTGACCAACTTCAATGTCGAATTCGCGAATTTAACCGCACTCTCACCTAATCTCTTCGATATTAGAGGACTAGAAACGGCGAAGCTCGGTGGAAATCGATGGAATTGTATTTGTGATATGATGTGGATTCTAGATTCAGATGCCGATCTCGATCAAGGCTCTAAAATTCCAATGTATTCATATTTTCTTCAAATATTTCATATTATTGTTTTTCTTACGCAACAATAGAGACATCTCAACACCAATAAAACTAAGTAGAAGTGTTAAGAAGATATAGATACATCAAGAAGGTGCCTGATGGAAGGTTGTTAAATCTGAGAACATTTGTGTTTAGGTTCGCTAACTGCAGTCTTAGTTTTTGACTTCCCCGATCTTTTTCTAAATAATTTTCATTGTTTGTTGATTTGTGTTGCTCTAAAAAAAATGAGTTGAATTTGTGCAATTTTGCAGATGCAGTAGCCCAGAGACTCTTAAGGGGCGTCCATTGAACTCGTTGGCCATACAAGAGATTTGTCCAGGTCGTTTACGTGTCAGTCGTCTTATACTTTCATTATTCGTCATCGTCTCGGCATCGATGATCGTCATTCTATTCTATTATGTGGTGACAAATTATCGTATTCGTAACGTATTCTATCGTCCAGATATGCCACATATTGGATACAGTAATCTAAATCGTGCTGAAGAGGAAGAACGAAAGAAGAATGCGATGGCGAGTGCGCAACAATCACCTGAGAACGTTTGATCGCATAAGCGCTCATGACTATTACAAGCCCCTTTCAGCATTTACTTCCAAATTTTATGCATAGTTCTCATTAAGCATTAAATGATTTGAAATGAATCCCCATGTATTTAAGGGATTTCCCTGCTATTTTAAATAAAGCAATTCTCCTTAAATTTTCGATATTTGGTATTGCTATGAATTTGTGTGTCGGACGCAGAGATATTTTAAAACTGTTTATTTTCATAAAATTGAATTTAGAAAAGTTTGTAGCATCATTCAAGATATTCAAAGCGAAAGCTTTTTAATGCGTTTTTATGCGAATATTGATATGCAAATTTGATGATCAGTTTCGAAAATTTTCGAAGATTGAACACATATGCTTACTTATTCTCATAAAACCGATTTTGACCATAAGTGGCCATAAATTTACTACAGCAATAAAAATCACAAAATATTATATGCAAATATTGTTTACTAAATAGATGAATGCTAAGAAAAGAGCAAGCACAAAATGTTATACAATATTCAACTAGGTGATTTATTTGAAAAGATTATGCAATATAAGCTCCACGTCGTATCGGAATGATAATCATGAGTTACCCATTGGGGCACGTTTCTATAGGAGCTCCTTTTGGTAAGATAACCTATGGCGAAAAAATGCTAGTCTTAAAACGCCTATATTTTTTTGGTTTAAACTGTCTCAAAGATGTTTCAAAAAGTGAACAGCAATCTTTCGCATGCGACAGTAAAAGATTGAGTATAAGCGTTGAGCGTATAAATGGAAAACAATTCATTTCGGAGCACAGCGAAGAGAAATTCGTTAAAAGGCGAAAACGATCACGTAGTAAGCAATACGTCGTTGTTTGCCAAAATTAATTCACTGCAAGCACGAATTCTGAAAAAAAAATCGTTTGTATCAAATTTGTTGCAAAGATCGCATATAAAAGATCTACCATTTGTATGGGCAATGTGAATATTTCACTTGATTCATGCATCAAATGATCTCTACTCTTAGCAAAAGTTCATTCCAGTTCCATTTTCTCTAAGCTCATTCTGGTCGTTTCGATCTGAACGGAAGCTAAGTCTAGAAGTTTTTCATTCTTTAAAAACTTCAATTTTAAACTATATTTCACAAGGGTTTCTTATGACAAACCGTCCTTGTAATGGACTGATTCTATAAAAGAATCGTTTTCTAATACGGTTCCTCTGGCAAAGCGTTCAACATAAATTTCGAAAAGCAGCTGCAATAAATATTCTATAGAAGAGATTCTTATTGAAATAACTCATCATATTTCAGAAATTCTATGAATATGCTTAAATTTATCAGAGAATGCAAAACCGAACTTATTCTAGATATCGAACAAAGTTTAGCAGTGTATTTTGTTCCACCTTTCCAATATAACGGAAAATATCGCTTTTTTGATTGAACTAATTCGACAAAATCACCGCTAACGCCTTATTGTTAAGTAACGTGCAACCAAAGAAAAAGTCAGGCATAGTGAGGCGGCATCTAAATTTTACACCACTCTTTATAAATTCAAAATAACCTTCGAAACTGATTCGACCATCACCATCCACATCCGCTTCTTCGAAAATTTGATCTATAAGCTTTCTGGGAAATACTTCCCCAAGGGCTAGTTCGCAAACAATTCCAATCATTTCGCTGCGCTCAATATAGCCGTCTTTGTCCTGGAAATGCAATCATCATCGTTGTGGCCTTTTATTGCTTAGGAGTCAATGATCATCATTACTTACTTTTTGCACTATCTCACAGATTTCTACCACGATAAATTGTCTCCTGCCTACTCCCTTCCCGCATCGTAACACAGCTTCCCGTTTCCCGTTAATACCGCTTGAATTTTTAGGCAAAGGCGGATTCAAAACGGTTAGTTCTCGGATAGTGATCTTGCAACTGAACCTAGCCCCAAATATTCACTTGCATCGTTATTAGGAGACGAAAACTTTTAGGAGATGGGCTGTCAGCTCTATCCTTCTAAATCTGCGTGCTAGCGGCTACAGATCTTTCGATGATACCTAGTATATCAACGACGCTTTTTATCGTTCTTGAGAGTTGATGTGAAATCATGAACGTTTTCCTTTTGTAAATCCAGCCGCATTTTAAAATTCAATTGTGTTTAAAGCTTTTTTCTCAAAGAAAAAGCACTAACTATAAGAAGTTTTTGAAAGTGCGTCAAATATGTGTGCAAAGCTTATTTTGCTAGCAAATATGAAAAGAGAAGCTATTATTTTTCACTATTAATGCTCAGAGATGCCTCAGTTTTATTTCTTATTTAACGTTCGCTTGTGAATTTTCAGTCAAGAATTTTTCTTGTTAGTGAAATATTTAGTTGCGAAGTCGTCGCAAGAAAGCATCCCTTTGAACTAGTTATGGGAACCTCATCAGCGTAGTGCCTGAAAGTTCTTACGGTTGTGAGATTTGGATTTCCTAGCATTTTCTTGTGAGATTCGCAAATGATTTTTTCGTTGTGCAACCAACTATTGCACGAAATGGCATCAAAAGTGCCAATTACTTCGTAGTACACCGTATTGGATGTGAAAAAAATGTCACCCAAAAAAAAAGGCTGCTAATCGAACGCTTAAAAGAATTTATGCGAAAGTTTGCTTCATTTAAGAAAGCACCGTGCGAAGTCAAATTTGCTCCTGCAAAGATTAACTACAAAATGTATGAATTCCATTAAAAATAATTAGAAAAGCACATCACAAGCATGCAATTGCAAGATTCTTTCCGTCATTTCTTTATCCACAATGAAGGCGAAAGGGAATGAAGTAAAAACCCCTTTCGTTTTTTTTTTCGTCATTACTTGCTATACTATAGTCAACGAAGCTAGTGAGATGCAACACTTTCGAAATTGCAGTTCTTATATACTTTCATGTACGTCTCAAAAAAAGCATGATAATGATGCCCGTCTAACTTCCAAGTAGTGACGATTGAAGGATCCATAAAAATATTGCAGAGAGAATTCAATGAGCTTTTTCCTGCGTAAAATTCTAGTTGATTGATCATTGTGCATTCGTTCCAGTTTACTCTTGAATTTTAAAATACCGTTGAATTTCTTATGAAACAGATGTTTCCTCGGTTATGGGGATGTATTTGTGCCGTAAGAAATGACCTTTTAAATATGCATTGAGCAAGACGAAACAAATGCCTTATTGAGAGTGAAATTGAAACCTCCACTTTTTCGACTGGGATATGGGATAGGACTGGAGGATGGGAAGTGGGAGAGGAGGCAATTTTTTCACGCTTCTCACCACACTGCATAGATATATCATGAGGAGATACTTTAACCTTATCAAAAAGAAGGAACTGCTCATAAAGTTGCTTCTTCGAATATTTGCGCCGTTTTCGGCCTCCACGCATCATACATGTAAATTCGTCGAATGTTATAACGCCGTTTCCTGAAACCCATCAATCCACAAATAATCGATAGAGAGGGGTATTTGTATTGACGAAAGAAAAAGCAACAAAAATTATCTTTTTGGTGCAGAGATGGCTCATCATGACAATGTTGGTTAGTCGGTTTCATAAGTGCTAAAATTATAATGATTCCACTCCTCTCTAAATATTTCTTTTCTTTGGGCGTTTTATTGCTATTAAGATTGAAGAAAGTGATGAAAGAAGAAAGATCAAAATTGTGGAATGTGAAAATCTTTGTGAGCTTTTCCGTACTTCCGATTCGACTTTTTTCTTATAAAGGGAAGCATGTTACTGAAGCTATGTCCGATATCTTCCATCTGATTGCGCTTTCAACTTATGCAACTTACGAGCTTCCCTCGTAAAAAATAGCTTCGTCGCTTTTCACCGAGCTAATCGATATATGCGCAAAACTGGCAATACGTAAGGCATGTGAGTTGAATTCATTTGAATGTATTTTTTCCACTGAAATTATAGTTGAAAAAATTTGCTAGGATATTCAGCTTTTTTAATACAGAATTGTGAAAACAACTTTCAACTCATTTCCGATGGACCTTTACTGCTGATATATCCAAGGTGATTATCATTTGCAAGGTCTATGGGATTATAAAATATACACCTTAGCATCATACTACGACTAAGACGATAGTTTGCCGATTCCATTCAGTATCTGTTAGTGAGAGTTTTTTCTATGCATTAAAACTAGTCCTTCAATTACACACAATATTCCTATAAAATAGCCCCATAAAGTATCTTCTAGGTTCGTTGTCTGTAGTATAAGAAAGTGCTCACGATCGATATCCGCTTGAAGCATCAACAATCGAAGTTCCAGCTTACTCGGATATTGACCACATTTATTCATTGCCGCTTCCATTTCGTCGATTGTTATTTTCCCATCGTGATTCGCGTCGAAAAAATGAAATGCTCTTTTGTATTCTATAAATTGCAACTTGAATTCTATTTTATTACTATCGAATAGCTACCGAATTGCATAGTCTTGATGAGGACATACCTTCACTTATCCTTTATGATGTAAATAGTGTCCGTTGTATCTTGTGAAATATCGAGTACCATCGGATATAGTACTATTTTGAATAAAGATCTATTAAAGCTGTGATGCATCAGCGGTAAGGGATATCATAAAAATATTAAGAACGGTGTGAAAGTGATAGTTACAGTCAAAGGCGCCTCAGTTTTGGAAGCTCAATAGGCAATCGCATATACTGATCAAAGGAAATGCATATCACCCCTCAGAGTAGGCAGTTCTCGCTGTTGAAGAAATTTGTAAGGTTTATTCGAGGAAGAAGTTCTTTAATTGTATTTATGCCGTATAAAGATGATTTAAAGTAATCAAAAATTTTAAATCAAATGAAGAAAATAGTTCTCGAATTAGACGTGGAAATTCGTAGTCTTTTTTTTTAAATAGTCGTTTCAAAATCAATTTTGCTTCTTTCCAAACTGTTTCGAGTCTAAAAGCAGTAAACTGTTGCGCCGAAATATCGTATTTTTGAGTTGTGTTCACGATGATCGACTCAAAAGATCGATCAATGTGGGTTCAATAATCACAAAAAAAACACCTTGTCATTCCCAGTTAAAAATCACATAATTCATTAAATTTCCAAATAAAAAATTTCAGAGAAATCCATTAAATTTTCACGGTTTCGCTTACAGGATGAAATATATTTTCCGAAAGCACACAGCCTCATGGATCGAACCGATCAGTATACTTCAATAAACCTTCCTCATGATAAAAACGAGTATGAGCATGAAGCAGTCGGATGAAGAGCTGTTGATTAGGTGTATACTAACCGCGTTCGCCACTCCAATCAACGATCTATAGCGCATTGTCATAAAATGCAACCAGCGACAGTGCATCGAAAGGCAATGGTAAAAGACATGCTCATCTGCTGAACACTACTGAACATTTTCCGTCATGGCCATATGAACCAATACATCTACTTGGATTAATGTTGAAAGCATATCAAAACCAACCTTCGATTTCCGCTGTAGAGTTCATGTAGACAAAGCTTTTATTAAAGCGAATAGAAGAGTCTGTAAGAAATTTCCCAATCAATCGATTCCACTTGCTTTTCATACATAACAATGCGGTAGAGCAACGTTCATTAGCGTTTTATTTTTCAAGAACAGTAAATCGTCGTCTGACTAAAACGGCACTAACACAAAGCATCAAATAAAAAATCACAATAAAATACAATCTGGTCACCCATTAACAGCCTGTCATCCGGCCTAGTTCAGTTGGCAAGCATAACCCAGTCAAGAAAAATGCGGTCACTTCTAATATGCTGCACATCGCAAAATACCTTCTTTTTGGGTCTCTCATGGAGGCACCTTCATCGTTGCTGCATCATATTTGTGTAACAAGTTATAGTAGTAGTGATGATATAATGAGACTTTTGAAGTGGATTAAGACGGTTCAATTCTGCAAGCGATGGTCAGTGTGGAGATGATTATTCCGAGATCACATCGAGTTTTTTTTTTTTCGCTAATTGCTTCACTAGTCTTTTGCGCATTATTCATTCAGCTTAATGGGGAAGCCCACAAACATAATGCTCATTGGAAGAGAGCAGCGTAATCTTTAATCTCACCTCCACATCCACCGTGCAGAAAAAAAAAAAAGTAAATTCCTAGATCACCGTCACTCTCCACGTGCTCCCACATAAAACTCACAAATAGATTCTGCTAAATATTATCATGACGGTGCATCATCATCAAGAGAACAGCGGTTGGTTGTGGAATTTTACAGCGTTTTTCTTTGCACTCAGCCAGAGTCAGCATTTAAAACTCGCACAATCTCATGCGATCAGGCTATGAATACTACGCACTGAATTAGTAGCCTCTGCGTTGCACAGAAATTGAATCATTACTCAATGAAAACTTTTTATATTAGTTTTGTTTAAAGTGAAAACAATATATACAGGAGAGCGGGAATGCCTCTTAAATGGAACGTCGCTTCTTTCTGATGTATATTAGCCTCAAGACTTATTTCGATCTCTTACTGCCTACTCAACATATACAACCTAAACAGGCGAGTATTTGTAAGCAATTGAGGCCTGAAAGCCTGAAAAAAAACACATGCATGCATGATCCGCTTATGAAGCATTGCAATTTGATATAATCTCGCAATAACAATAGACACCGCTTAGAGTTATTAATTACCGGGAAATAGATGAAAATCATTGCAGCAGAAAGGAACAGAAGAGAGCGATAGTTGAAATGTATAACTATAATTGAATAAGCTATTCGAAAGAATAGCTGCAATGGCTATCATATTGCAGAGATGTGAGAAGAAGAACACACATATATGAGAAGTGCTGAGGAGATATTTAAGAGGAAAGCATGACGTTGAGCAAATGGTCAGCAACTCGAATGCGGAACTTCTGATTCCTGAGTGCGTAAGCGTCACCAAACAGTCGTATTCTTTACGCAGAGCGCCCGCCCCTTCATAGCTTCTATACCACATTGATTGTTAAATACTATTCTAAAGCGAGAGAGCTCGAACTAACAGGAGAATATGCTACCGAGATGAATACAGAAGAATATATGAATTGAGGGAGGTTTTTTGTTTCTATACGATAATCAGATAGGCGTGGACTACAATATTAACTCGTACCGCTTTGCGCTAGCCAGCAATGGAAAGTGTTTATCAGTTTCTTTACTAAAATGAAGCAGTATTTAGAAGACAACGGTGAAAAACTCTCACACCCCTTTGTCACTTAGTTTCAGTTCTATTTGCTACTAATAGCCCTCCCCCCCCTCCCCCCCCCTCCGAAGTGCCCAAGAAAGTAGGGGATGTCGTACGGCCCTTCATATTCTTAAATACTATGCACCATGCAATATCGAGCGAAAAATTCACTTCGATAGATGAAAGATACAACAAATATTAGGTGGCCTCAAAAATAATGAGCGTATGAAATTTGAATAGATAAAGCGATATTTTTGGGCAACAGATAGCGCCAATTGAATCAACGCATTATCAGCAATATGGAACGAGAAAATTTATTCTTTTTTTTGCAAAAACGTGCGTTGCTTTTGGAGTAGTGAAAATTGCCAGAAGGCAAGTCGTTTCTATCGTTACTGCAATTTTTTTCCCGAAGAAAACAATCGAGGCGGCAGAAGGTATGCGGAGCAAGGTGGCTGAGGCACCCAGCTTATTCGATTTCTGTACTATGTTAGTTCTGACTTATGGTTTGCGGATGTCATAGAACAGAATCATGCCACTTCTGTTAACCAGTGCTGCTTGCTGAAGAACTCTGCTGTTATTGTTCTCTCGAACAGTAAGAGCCTACAACGGAGCATTTAGGACGTCCAACGCTGAATACACGTCATGTTTTGGTATATCTGACGAAGTCTTATATTTTTAAAGCTTTTGCGTTAACCATTCTGTTGTCGTAGAGATTCTGCCGAGGAGAGTCATTTTCAAATTAGATTTTGCCGAGGAGAAAGTCTTCCTAGTTTTGAAGTTCAGTAATAACGAGTTGCAAATCTTCGTTATGGAAAAACGTTTCGAGAGAAACGAGTGTGACGCTGAGCTTGCCTTTCAAAAGTTCAATACTTCTGGAGCCGTAAATTCTACGAAAATAAATAAGTTCTTTTGCTTCTTTTTTATGGTAGCGGGTTGATTCGAATAGCATTTATTTTGGATAAAAATACTACATGTAAGTCGATTAATACATATTTAAGTTTTTTTGTGTTGAAACGCTCATCACTACTGTGGTTACTCAATAAAATAACGGCAGAAATAAGAATCAAATAAAAAATCTGAAGCCTATACGCATCTTTTATACGGCTTTGCAAATTTTCTCTGCAAAAATGCTTCATAGTGGCCGCATCTATTTGAGAGTATCACTTGTGCCTTTCTGTTTGGCATTTTAAACTGCAGTAACCTCACAAACTAGAATTACAAAAATAAATTGATCATATGTACCTCACAAGGTGTGATATTAACCTGATCACTTTTCAATCCTATCCCCTCTCACGTTAAGTTCAGAACCAATCATATGCGTATTATGGTAGGAAAAAATTTGCACGCCATCTAAAATTAGTCGGCTTTAGGTTTTGCAGTACTGAATTAGCAGAAAAGTGAATCATAGCAGATCCATGCATGTTATTTGTACGCGCAGTAGCAGCTTGTGAAGTTGGTTGGTAAGGTAAGCGGAATACAAAAAACACATATTGTAGAATTGCCGTGATACACTTGTTAATTTGTTTTGCTGTCTAGAATAGGCGGCATAGAAACACAATCGAATGGCGGTATGAAAGTACCATCAAAAATGATCTGCGGAAATGATTAAAGCAAATTTTATAGTGCGTACAATGTAACCGTTAGTTGAACGATGTATATGGACCTTTGCAGGATAGATGATATATAAGGATTTGCGATGGCGCTTGATGGCTAAGTTATTCCGAAGAGTCACTTCTTAGCGATTGTTAGCATAGAATTACTAAGCATAAAATTGCACACATAATTTGATATTAGAAGAAACCTAAATCTTAGATCGTTGAATGCAATGAACGAAAACGTGAAGCTCGAAGAAATACAAGAAACAGAAATTCGCCGAAGTTCGGCGTTGGTATAGTGCGGCGCCGAATGGCATTGAATGTTCTGTCCTAAAGAACAACAAATCACCAACAATTACATCCTCAATGAGTGGATTGATGTTTTTCTAAAAGAGAAAACGAAATTGAAACGACTACACGCATAGAGATTAATAAATTGCTGATCAAAAATATGACTGCAGAATTTCAAAAAAAAGCATCATGGAGATGTGATTAGCACAATGATCATATATCCGCTCAAAATAGAAACAATTTTTGATGTAATATATTTTTCGATTTATCGCTTTTGGTCGCGCTTTTATAATTAGCGATGGGCGCTTGTTTTTGACGCGCAGAGAAATTCATCAATTAGCAACGATCGACATCGTCGTTTTCGATTACATCCTCCTTCTTGTCTCTTTTATGGATGGAATGGTCACTTCAAATGTATGCACAGCATTCCCACCCATCAAATAAACAACTTCCACATAATTGCCTATGCCACTAGATGCCTAAGATGTCTCTATGAAAGCACTGGCTATATTCACAGCAAACAGCATACTGCATACTTCACCCTAGCACTTATTTTGATGAAACTAGTGCAAACGTTTTGATTTTTCGAGGAAATTGGTTGTTTCGTTACAATGACTAGTCGTTTCTTAAGACAACCTTTATTAAGTTAGCAATATTGCAGCTTTCCATGTTGCATAAGGAATGGGTATTCAAAGAGGAAATTGTTGAGTTCAAGTTCACACGCTATAGATGCCACATTGGCTGATATTTGTCATCACCTCCACTAAGCTATGCATTTTCGACCCCCTTGGTCAGCAATGAATTGGAGATCAGAATCGCACCGACTCGATCGGTCTGTGAAAAAAAAAAGTGCATAAAACGATAAATTACGAAAGTAGACCTCACACGTGTCGGCAAGCAGAGGAACATATAAGTGGAAATTGTGCCGAACAGTTTTTGTCATTCAGTTCTTTTCTTTTCTTTTTTTTCAAAAATCGATATTTATGTTTATTGAGAGAGCAAAACTGAGCGAAATCAAATATTTCCGACAAGGCCACACACAAACTTGTGCTCAAAAATGAGGCAATATTTTGCACGAAAACGGAAGACGATTTTCAACAGCGCATTAACCGTAAGTTTCAAACATTACATCACCACCACAAACTACACAAGCTCTCTTCAGGATTTTGTTTAATCGTTATTGTAAGATATTTTGATCAATATTCTTGATCCTGCGGATTATTAGAAGACTACCAACTATCATCTAGAAAATGCCTAGGGAATTCTAAGTATACCACATATCCTACAGTCGTTATTATAAGCAATATCGAAAGACATCAGGGCATTTAAGGGCATGATGCGTATCACTGCTAAATGCCTTGAAATTCCCAATAGGTAATTTCAAGAAATTTTCCCATTCAGCAAACGTTTCGGAGGGTGTTAAATAAAATTTAAAGCGCTTAACTACAATTTTCAAGAACAAAGCTGCAAAACATTCAATGAAGCTTTCCTTTGATTGGACAACTTTGTGACATATACTGCCAACAAGCTTGCGTTGATCATTTTGCTCGTTGCGCGGTTTTTTTTTTTGTTCTGCTCAGGGAGGGGCATCTAAATTTCACTTGTCAAATTGTGCAAAAACTTTTTAGCACCCCATCCAATCCCCCGATAGTAATTAAGGCGATAAAAATTTATCGTCGCAATATTCGAAGCGCTTCAGGGGAAATTTTGGTAATGAAACGCTTGAGTGTTCAATACGGAAAAATCTAAATGAATAAGCATAGATCCTGATACCTCAAGACGACGCTTATATTGACAATACTATGCCTATACATTCGACGCATAAAAACTAAAAAAAAAGGTTGAAAAATTATTTGACGCCTTCATGTGTACCAACAATAGTTTTTTTTTTCGGGGGTGTATCAGCAGAAATAACGATGGCGAATACAAATGAAACATTTTGTGAAGTGTTGATGCTAGGTGAAGAAAAATAAATCTATGTCGATATTTCAACCACTGAACGACAAGTGTGTCATTCAAATCAGTTAGCTCCGACCAACTTCTTCTGAAAAACTCCTAGCTTATTCGAAAAACGTGAGAATCCATCGTAGCATTTTCAAGAGCAGTTTCTTTCAGAACCTTTTTCGTCTATACAACGTCTTCTTTTCGGGAACGAACATTTCCGCGCAAAATATTCGTTAGCTGAGAAATGAAACCACTACCTGATACTTTTTAATTAACGGCGTTTTGAATTTCGCAGAGGTTGTGAACTGTTAGACTGAAGCAGCCGGAGGGTTAGGAAGTTGGGATTCAAAAAAAGTTCAAAGAACCGACCTCTGCCTCGGTGTCCTACCTACCTCTTTTGTTTATATTGCCCGGAAGGGAAAGCAGTGGAGATGGGGGAACTGTGGCCGAATCACGGCTTTCCCTATTCCTAGTGCTATTAGTTGCTATTAGTAACGCTTTCTAAACGGAGGGAGCTGCTAGCAGTGATATAATAGCACTGCTTATACAACTGATACCAGCTGTGTAATAATAAAGTGCTGGCCATAGTGAGAGTAGTTACTGATCTTAGTACTAGTAATGGTAATTGTTCCCGGCACGCTACCGCTGCCAATGCTATCAATTCGACTGGTGCTGCAAGCAGCAGTAATAGTAGCAGTAGTGAGTAAGAGTAATAGTAGTAAATATTACTAGTACCAGTTGAAAGTGCGACAGTGCTATACCATATATACTGGATATAGTAGCAGCAATGTTGCAATAACCGGTGAAAAGTAATGTTGAGTTTGCAGGTAAGTAATACTGGTAGTGGCGGTAATTCTTATCATCAGCTCTGCTTCTTCGAGAAACTAGGCACATCGGTTTTGAGAAATTTTTGTTCACAAGTTCACAATCAGTCGAAAGATTCTCCAGGAATCTGGCGGGGAACAGGCTGAACCCGAATCTTAGAATTCTTTGCTCTTCGCTCTTGAGGAAACTGTGACGTCATTAGGAACTGTTCATCGATGTTTAGTCTATCATGTCCTTCGACAATAATCTGAAGATCGCTTCTCGCAGAGCTATACTTCATTTCTTTCCATCGCGCAGTACGACATCCACGACCGCTAAAGGTCGCATATCAATGAAGCCCAATAGATGTGCAGGTCACTTCACATTTAACTTGTTTAAATGTGTGAAAACGAAGGTATTCGCATCTTTTATGTGCTTCCGAACTCCCTCTCGCCAAACTTTTATTAAAGGATATCAATAGATAAAAGAAGAAATACATGCCAAATACTCATGTTGGAGGCCGCGATAATTTCCGAAGCTATGACGACTTTCTACCTGAATCCCTGAATCGGACGCCTTTGGTTGTCTGAGAGATCAATGTTGATGGTGTAAGACAGCAACGATAGCGAGACAAACACCGTAATACGCCATGGCACGTCATCGCTGTGTAAACGCTATATTTCCCGCATCTACTGATCATCAATGCTAGTTGATTTCCGGTTTCTACGCTTTCATCGACAAGCGATAATAGGTTGTCGTTAGATCGGACGGGACTTTTTTGAGAAACTTGGTTCCGATTCTAGAATGCTTATTTTAGAATATATATACCTAAAATATCCATTTCCCCTCATTTCTTCAAAAATCTATTTTTCATAACCGTTACATTTCTTCACAGGTGAGGCCTCGTCAACATTAGGTGGCTATGATGATTTCAAAACGACGAACATCCCTCACATGTCGTCGCTATTTCTGTGGAAACAGTCTGTTAATGTTTCATTATTGGTGGTTTCGATTGTTTTTCACAATTGTAAACCAAACATCGCTTTCATATTCTGAAATTCCCTTACCGCTCTTATTTTTCACCCGTTTGTTGTTTCAAAACGGTAGCATTCATTGCGATGGTTGAATTTTGAGCCACTACGTAATTCTGTTGGAGAAAATAATTCTGCAACTCCGATTATCCTAATTTGATTCTATTATCTTGTGGGATTATCTAACCTCTCACTTTTTTCCGCCTTTTTTTCTTTCAAAATTGTAGGAATATGAACGGAAATGGAACAACTTTTGTGCTTAGTGATTAAATAACATCAGTTGCGTATTTCTTTATAAAAAGCAATGCTGCAACTTGGCAGATTTTTAAATAAAAAAATCTCTACCTTGACCAATTGGACGGAAGTATGTAAATCAAGGCTTTGTGTAGATGTTGT
The DNA here is from genome assembly GCA_037389465.1 of Baylisascaris procyonis. Taxonomy (NCBI): domain Eukaryota; kingdom Metazoa; phylum Nematoda; class Chromadorea; order Rhabditida; family Ascarididae; genus Baylisascaris; species Baylisascaris procyonis. The sequence continues at coordinate 4,035,713 of JAZARR010000078.1, read as the reverse complement.
TTGATATAAATTGGTATTTTGATCTGCAATTGCTTTGAGAATGATGTATGAAGTTTTTTTCCAATTTTATATATATTTTTTTAACAACAATAGCAGTTACTGCGATGAAATCGTTGTAACAAAATCAGAAATCGGAATCGATCTACTGCCTTGGAGGTAGCCGGAGTGAATGAGTTGACTCCTCTTGCTCCTGAAGTCGGAGTCAGCGGCAACATTTTGTTCGCACAGTGATTCGATCATTTACACAAACCACCGCAAGATTCTTTTTTTTAGCTGACCATACCGGTGTAAAATGTGTGCGATTCTGACCATACTGAAGACGCATAAATCTTTTCGGAACCGATAGGTTAGAGCGGAAGATCGTATAGACTTGTAAATTATATTGGTCAAATTACGTAATGTCACCTCAAGTAGTTGCCGAAGTAATACTATCGTATAGATGGTCTAGACACGCATACGCATGAGCACTCGCAGATGTGACGCTATCATAATGGAAACTTGCGAAAGTGCATATAAGTGGATCTTTCATAAATTTGTAAGAGCGGTCGAATCGGCTAAATGTTTCAATTTTTTACTGGTACCCTATACGGTTAGTGACGTGAGCGAAATACCAGAACTCATATTGTATCGATTCCTTGAGCACTCTTCTCCATTTGTTTTCAGATGATGAGTTTACATATACTCGTTGGAGCATTCCCTTAGTAATCCGTTAGTGTATAACTCACCCTTTGCTGCAATTAAAACTTTTTTCATTCCACCATGAAATCATTGCTGCAAGGAATCTGAGTTAAATCTGATCCCTCTCAGGTAACTATCTTTTACCCACTCGGAACTGGGTATAACCCTCCTGGAAACTGTCACAGGTTAAATTCGGTCAGCGCCGTGACTGCAAAAGGGACCTTAACTGAGTTTAATCGAAGCCCGCTTTGAGAAGCTAAGCTTCCAAACTTGCCGATGAGAAGGTCAATACTAATAGTTCTTTCCAAACTTCCAAAGGATTTTTTCATTGTCTGGCAATCTGGCAAACTTTTTTTGGCAATTTGATGCAAAACGGGACTTTTTCTGACGACTTGAAAGGGTAGATGCGCGGGATACCAAGGAGCGACTCACTTGTCGTGGTTATAAGAGAGTCCAGTATGTCGAAATTTCTGCAACGGAGATAGGAATGTGCGGATTGTTCGTTTGGTTTCTTGCGTCAAAAGTTTCATCAATGTTCCTGCTTTATGACATAGTGTTTTATGGGGAATTTCGTTTTTGAGCGATAAATGATCTTCAGGCTCAGCAGAATCATTTCACTTCGCTGTGAGACACTGTTTATTTCCCACAAAGCGCAACAATGTGGTGACCACTGCGAAAGGCAAGTCACTGCGAAATAGCACTAAAGATGAATTGCCTATTGATAGGCATGATTGCTCCACATTGTTAGTGGGAAAGCTGGATACGAGAAGAAATTCATTTATATGATGGAGTCGTAAAGGCTGCTATTATGGCTTAGTGAAAAAAGCTTGGAATAGAAATATCCATGGATCGCGATGAGTCGAATCAGTGACGATATGACGATCTCCTTGTTGCCAATACAACTGTGATATCGATGAATATAATTTCTATAAGTGCGAGCAATTATATGTCGAAGAAGAAAGCAATTATATGTCAAGAAATAATTATGATTGTGTTGTGTGATGGATTTCATTCATTACGATAAATACTTTCGAAGTAAATGGGTATTTTTTTTCTTTTTTTGAAACCATAACGGTATCGGATTATATTTGAGATATAAATTATTATTAGAAATGTTTACGTTCTTTTATTTGGCATTATTCAGTTTTGAATTTATATATTTATTTTCAATGTGATGAAAAATTTTAAATAATTGAGAAATGATTTTTAGCTGATTTTGAATTTAGCAAGAATATTTGCCGAGTAACAATGAGACAACGATGCGCAAAATGGACCGAAACGACCTCCAGAGATAATGATCAGCAGAGGTCTTATCGAAACGCTAAAAATTGTCAGCGGTGTGGTTCTACAACGCAAATGTCACTACCACGAAAAACATTACCAAGGCAGCAAATGTGTGACATAGGAGACACGTATCTGATCGTATTTGGCGAAAAAAAAAAACGTCACTTATTTGGCGCTCAACGATTATATATGGCTTTGATATCTTCTTATTTCACTTATGAAGCTAAATTTCGATGAAGCATATTCAACTGACAAATGCATCCTAAGCCTTCTTCGCCGTTCCCCTCTCCATATACCATCCCTCGAACCTCTTCGCGGAGAGTTAAAGGCTGCATACATCAAAAAGCCCTCTCTAGTCATTTCCGAATTCTTTTTTTCCACTGACCAACAAAGACAACGTCATGTGCAACTATCAAATGAGATTCCAATCGCACTAAGCAAGAGAGATATTTATTTGTAGGAATTTGCTTAATTTATATGGAACAAATGTTTATTCGTTGGATTTTTATCAGTCATTATTGACGCTGTCTTTACTCCTTAATATTACTCGTACAATAATACTTTACTACTTCGTACTAGTAATACCGTAAAGTATTTTTTACGTTAATTCTTTTCAGCCAATAAAAGGGGTCCATTAAAGCGAATAGTTCTAATCATTAATGGATTTGAGGCAGAAAAGTCAAATATAGTTTTTTTTTCCACAGGTTTTTTCATAAAAAATTAATCTGGCCTAAATGTCTACAATTTTAAAGATACAAAACAATTTCTTTAAGAAATTTGGCGAAAATAAAATTCATTTGATTTCACATCATTTCTTTGCTCTTTACAATGAATGCTAATCGCTTTGATGTTATTTTTTCATACAAATTTAGCAAGTGAGTTTTTTTTCGATTTCTTTTATTACTCTTCATTTTTTCACGCTTTAAATATAAAGAGAATAAATTCGTTTCTGAAACAGATTTGATTTCGTAGTTAGTATACTTTCCTTTTTATGTATGATCGACACATCGTTTTATGAAACGTATTTTTTGCATCAAATTTGATTGCATTCATAGGAAGGGAATCCTTTAGTGCTAATGAGTAAATGAAGGAAATGTACATAATGAAAGCGCCTAAAATTTAGAAAATTTCTTCTCTTAAACTCGTAGAAAAATTAACATTTACTTTTGAAGGCGATAGACTTCTCTACAATCAGTTGTAGAATTCAGCTAAAAGTGATATAGAAGACAACAGAGACCCATCAGCAATATAATATGGGACGGAGTAAAATGTAGCTACATATCTTCTCATGTTAACGTAAAGCTTTGCTTATAGTATTCAAAAATAATAAACTCTCGCCGTTCAGTGTTTTTCTTTTTCTTTTTTTCACTGAACCATCACTGAAATAGGCCTGTTTTATGAACCATTCATCCTTTTGCATCTTTTTTTTGCTGGGACTTCTATTAAAGGCCCCTTTAGAATTCGTTTTTCCACCTACAAGAAAACCCAAATAAAATGTGATTAGGATTTGCTCATTAAAGTCATAAAATAGGCTGAAAAATGCCATTCACTACTCACAATTGACATATGTCGGTTTCGCTATCTGGAAGCATTCGTTTTGCATTGTTGATCTTACTTACTGCACCTCGTGTTGTTTCCGATGATCATAAGTATGCCTTCCAATACTGAGACGTCAAATTAAAATGAACAAAGAAATCTTACCACGTTAAGCTGGCACAACTGGCTTTACTTTGTTTCAGTAAGTGTCTGTGCCTGGCCGCTAAAAGAAAACAAAACTGCTATTTACTTGAAAAGTTGCAACTATGTTTTGATGTGTTTGCTCATGCTCTGCTTAGGCGGACGAAGGCCGATGTGCTCACCGACTGGCTCAACTGGTCGTAAAGCAGTTGATGACGTGTACGAAGATACGGACAAGTTGTTGTGTTGTTGCAAGCGATGCACTGAAACGGTGGGGGGTGGCACTGGAAGGAGTGTGTCGACGGCATTGGTACGCACTGTTGTGGTGTAAGCGGGATGGATATGCGAGGAGGCGCTTGAAGGTCGTTAGCCACGGCGGGCACACAGCCAGGCGTCCGAACAAAGGCTCCAATGCGCACAAAGACTGTACTTCCCGCCATCGACATTTTCAACGGCCAAAAAAACAGACGCAAAGAAATTGCGCACCCGAAATTGTGGGTGAGATGCGCTTTCGGCGGCCGGCTGGGATCTGTGTGGCTGGCGTACGGCTGGCTGCCCGGGTAACCACCGTATTGGTGTGGGTTAGTGCGATCGCGATGCTTCGCTACACGCAGCTGCATCCCGAACCAGCCGATGCGTCCACTCAAACTGCTATTCAGTTCGCGTTCACACTCCGCCCTGCCGCCGTCACCTCTTCTATATTCACGCACTGCGGGCGTGTATTGCCCTTATAAGGATGGAACGTGAACTGTCTGTTCACCACCATCGATATTCTGTGAAGAGAGTAGCCTTTCGAATGCATTCGCCTTATGCATATGACGCTTATGCAAGTGTGAATGTCTTAGTGGCAGCTTCTGGCTGCAGGTGTTGAAGGCGAGTGATGCGGATTGCGCTACAAGTGTACGGCGAGCTGTGCTCCTAACCGTTTGTCGCCGTCACGACTCCGCCCCGTTTGATTTGCATCTGATGACGGCCTTTTTGACGCGGCACATTTCTACCCATAACCCCATTCATTCGACATCTTGCAGTCTTCACGCGTTTACCATCTGCAGAACCGTCGACGGCTACTGTCTGTTCGGTGTGATGACGAGTTGCTTGCGCAACTGCTGAGCACCATTGCATGGACGGCGACCGGCTGTAACTAAGCGCATCAAGCGTTACTGCCGACTGTGTCCAAGTGTTTACGCAACTCTCTCAGAGTAAACTGAGCACATCTCTGAGTGGGTGGCCAAAGAACGAATCGTCGAATCGGATGTCTGTGCATTGTGCGAGAAATTCGAATCGACATTCGACCTGTGGCCATCCGATTACGACTAAAATAGTTGACGGTGGTATGTCGTTATCACCTCGAGCCCACCCAATAGTAAGTATTACCTGGAGAGGCACTGTTGTCCTTTGCTATACATCTATCTTTAAGTGAGTGACTTGACTTCGTTGTATTCTGGTTTAAGCACGTGCGGAGTTGAAAATAAGGGATTGTGATCACTATTGATCAAGTGCGCTTCACGAGTTAACTGTTATCTTTTATTAACTCGATTATATACGTTTTGAGTTGAATCAACTGGCAGCTATAAACGAATCCTCTGCCGTTGTTCAACATACTGCCTTTCGTCACTCCTTTAGCAAGCAGCATTCCGAGGGTCACCAAAAACTGGAATCGTCAGTTAACCCCACTACAGGTGCTCAAGTTAATACTGATACATCTGAAGTAGTAGTAATGCTAACGAGACATGGTTCATACCGGTACTTGCAGTCGAAGTATTGACTAGGAGATCGTCAAAAACCGCGCTATAGCAGTTCCGCTTCAAATATTTAGCGGTATGCAAACAGCATTATTAATTTCCTCGAAAAAGCTCAAGGTTTGCTTACTTTTACCAAATATGTTGAAGGCTGAATTGAGGAGTCCTTTCATTTTTGTTTGTGGAAATTGTTTCTTACAAACGAAATGCTAAAAAAAAAAAATTCATTTTTTTAGTAACATTACAGCTTTAAAATTTCGAAACGATGTAAGATCGCTACTGCATTTGAAGATATTATATTGAGCCACATTCGATAGTTCCAAAAATTCGAGAAAGACTATAATTCTTATGCAGTAAAAGCGAAATACATGGCGGTTTAATGTATATGAATGTTTGTTTGATATGTGAATGAAACTGCTAATCGAGCCGTGCATCTTCGATCTACCACTGTTTGTTTCCGTATCTTTAATCGTCTAGCATATCTTGAATCAGTTAACATTTGATGATTTTCCCTAATTTCTCATCGCTAATAAATGAGTATTTATGCAACGATTGACTCCATATCTTCCACCTCCAAATTTAAGCTTTTTTTCAGCGTTTTATCAATCATCGTAACTGTCTTCGATAGCGTTTGCATATATGGTTGCGTTATAATATGACCAAACTCACTAAACAATTTCTATTCATTCATTGGCTGATATTTCAGCGTTTTTTTTTCGCGATCTTCTTTCCGATATTTTGCGTCTTTGCATATTTTTCGATTAATTTATTTATTTTAAATTAGCAAAAATCACATTCAACAATATTCAGACCCTTATATTTGCATTTTCTGCATGAAACCAACTAGAGTAGTATAGAAGAAATCTATGTTGATATAATGGGTTTTCATTCATAAACAATAATTCGCTTAAATCCTTGACTCAGTTAAAAGATTTTTTGACAGTAATGTAAAAAATTAGACCCATATAGCTTGTAGTTGTGCAGCCATTAATGATTACCTTATGTCTCTTCTTTTAAAATTAGTTTTTTTTTTTTTTTTAACTCAGCTCACTATAAATGATCGCATTCATCTATGAGAAGCAGCATACTAACTTTAAAAGAAAAAATTCCTTAGAATTTGGGGCTTTCTAACTTCTAAACGAGTTGCCGCTTGCTCTGTTTGAGGATTGATTTAGTGTAATAACCGGGATCTTGACAAGTATATTGATATAAGCTTATTAACAGTTGCTACTGGCTATAAACATTTGCATCGTAGAAAGAATCATAGCACCAACTACTTGCTCAATTGAGTTGTTTCAACGTTTTGGTTAATTCTGGATAGCAATGAATGATCTAAGAGTAGTTAACGATAAGAGTTGCTCAAAAATGGATTATAATGCAAATTTCGCTGGAATAGTATGTTTTTAGGCGAACATCAAATATGCGTAAAGTGTCGAAAACGATTGAACAACAATTACTTAAAAACTAGTACTAGTACTTCATCATATCTTCAGTAGATCACAGTGGAGAGCAACACTCGTAGTGTCTAACAGTAGCACTGAAACTCACTACTATTAATTTTTCAGTTCAGTCGCTGCTGACAGTCTTGGGGAAATAAGCTTGTACGCTCTGATCGGATTCTCAGTGCAGGCAGTGAATACCAACTACGTCATTATTATCAGTGAGCTTCTGTTCGCCTTACATCAGGCATTCCCAAGTTAAGAGCATTCGTCTTTGCATTGAGGATGTGGTATTCAGAGCCATCATTCGGACGAAGAGAGTGAACAAATCTACAGTCTTTTCCTGGATATATATATATATATATATATATATATATATATATATATATATGTATATAATTTCCGTTCGGTAGTTTCAAGGCAGGAAGTGCTGAATGGCAGCCATAAAATCTGACTGATATAAATCTGCATGCCATCAGCATACCAAGAATTTTTCTCATTTTATTTAATAATTAATTGTTCGCTCAGCGCTAGAGCTATCAACATGAAGTTTAGAATCAGTGAACTGCTTGGCTTTCTCGATGACAGTAACGGATTCTTTTGATCATCGGCATTTGCCTTCCACGATAGCTCATTAAAAATCATCTATAACAATGTTCCTAGCTAATTTCCCTTCATTACGTTCTTTACCTACACAATTTTCCCCTCTATCTGAAACCATAACACCCATCCCCCCCCCCCCATTTCAGTGATGATAGTGTGCGAAGTATTTAGTTATCAATCGCTATGAACCTCAAGTTTCTGTAACCATTTTACTGTTTGAATGGAAGTAAAATAGCGTCTATTAGTCTGCCGTTTTGCTGCTTGAAGTATCATTCCACAAGGAAATGCATGCAATTGTGCTCAATTTTGCCTTCGTTCCATATACCGAACTTCATTGACTGTCGCATTCCAATATAAAACATTGAGAGAGCAGACATAAAGAAGACGGATTTGTACTGAAGTTATTGTGCTCATCACTATTCGAGGAAGCTTGCCTGTTTCATGATTCGACGTGGTTGTTGCTACTAAGAGGAGGCATATCGACGTACAGGCCAGCTCTCGCTGTAACGATACACGTGTTTTGTCTCACACGGTTCTAGGCGCTTGGTACGGAGTGGCACATAAGGATGCGTTTTAAAGGGGGCCCCTCTTTTAGCGTGGGTAACGTCGTCAAGGAAGCACAAATTGCGCAAACGATACAGTTGCCGAAAAATGCACCATTATGCGACGTATTCGAAGCAAAAAACATCTACCTCGTTAATCATTTTTCAGCCGAACAATTGGCAACGTTACATTTAGTTTGCTGTGATAAAGCAACGGTATAGAAGGTATTTTAGCAATAAGACAACAAGTGAAAACACTCTGAGGATAAATGATAGGAAAGGGTGTGAAGTATCACTTTCGCAGCTAATTAATAGTTGTAAAGGCATGAAATGCTTGAACAAATCACATCACAACCAAAAATGTTTCATTGTGAAAAATGAGTCAAATAAACAACGGATAGTCGAGTGGGTAAGTAAATGGAACGATGGGTAATACAATGACTAAACAATTGCATAAAAAGGGAACTTTCAACGCTATTTAGCAGAAAAATATTCTCAAAGTGAGCAGAGAAGTTCAACGTAGTGATAAGCATGCGAAATTGTTTTGAAAAAATAAGTCAACTAATTGGAAGTTAGTAATAGAAGACTAACATTAATGCTCTTCAGTTTAATGCTATATGAATCTATATCTATATTTATTATAAATATGCCTTCATAAGTATTCCTTTATAGAAGTATAAATAGTGAATTAGTGCTTTCGAAAGTTGAAATAGATATGCATGGTACGTTTAGCTATTTCTATGTATAAATACTTTCACGAAAGGTGCGATATAAATTTTGAAAAACGAATTTATTTCTTCATTTTTTATGGAAAAATGAACGAATTTTACACATTACGAAAATGTTTATTTTATTCCTATTTTATTTAAGTTTATTTTATTCTTTTTTCGAGGAATTTTAAGCTCACGACCACTAAACTTTATTTTCCTGTTATTTCAGATTTCAACTAGCATCTCTCTTAATTTGTAATTGTGGTGATTGATTTCTACGCTCTCATCATTTACTCTATAAACTCGATTTTGACTTACTCTGATATCTGACCGTGCCCCTGAAATTTATGTTTTGCATCCACCAACTGATTCGACTCCATTCGGAGTTATATCACCACAGGCTAAGTAAAGATTAAATTAAATAGAAGAGGCTCGACTTCACTCGCAGTTAATCCTCGACATTGTTTCACCTTGAGCATTAAATTGTAAAACCGTTATAATCTATTGTACGTTAATGATCTTTGTTACGTTATAATCTGTTAATGATCTGTTATAATCTTTGTTACGATTCTAAACGCATCTCATGTGATTTCCATTTACCCAGAACTTTCACGTTATATTCAAGAAAAATAATTTTCGATAGCTATCATAGATTCATACTAGAGAATTATTATCGATCCATCGATTGTTTCTAAAGGTGAAATTCACAAAAAAAAAGCGTGTTGTGTGCTCACATTCGAACGCTACAAAGGTTTCTACAAAGAATTTCCTCTATATTTTGCAGCATTCCCTTTCTTCATGCTTACTCCTTCTTGTCGCATATTTTTTCGCTCTCCTCCAATCCTTCCATTTATCATCCTCCTTCAAAACATGGAAATTTGAAATTTGATCGTTAGCAAATCAGCAAGTATGATATTGTTATCCATTCTAAGCTCTTATAAACTCCGCATCAAATCCACACTCTTTTTTTTTTGCAGTATCTCAGCATTCGCAACAATTCAAAGAAGCATTCACAGATTATCAACGAAAAAAGTTACGCTGATTTATTTCCATTAATAGAGCGAAACTGAATTTAGCATAATCAGTAGACGTAGAATTTCTGAAATATTTCAATTTCTCAGAAACTTCTACATTTGGAGGGAGTCTCGTTGTGTGGGCAATTTACTCAGCGGTATTCAACAAAAATAAAAACGTTTTCACTTTTGGTATGGAAAACTGTTCTATAAATTGGTTTAAGGTGGGAGAGAGTTAAAGCCATCTATAAAAGACTCTTTTAAACATTTCCATTTATAATATTGTTTTAATGGAATAAGGAAAAGAATTTCATTAATACTATGAATGCTTGTCGTTGCCATATATTTGCGTATTCGCTTTTTTTTTTCAAGGTGAATAGCGATATACGGAATGAGTCATATATGAATCATTGTAGGATATCAAATAAACCTTCGAAAGCATATGCAGCACTCAAATAAGCAAAAGAACCTCGGATGCAAATTGGAGACCTTTATCGTAATTGTTATTCAGTGATGGAAAGCAGACATATGAGATGTCAACAATACTGTAGCACCTATACAGAGTTGCTTTCGAATTGTAAAATATTGGAAAGCATTCTTTAATTATCCTAGTATCACTTAATTACAGGTTTTCAATAATTTGATCTTATTTTACTAACATTTTATGCGAAATTAATTCATTTTTTCTTCTGTAACTGGGTTGTATTTATGAAAATACTGTAGTTGATACCAGTTGGAATATTATTACTGGAATGCTGATAAGGATATTCTTGACAAATGTGATAATTCTCAATCTCATTCTATAGAATAAAATCACTGATAAGGAATTTCTTTCTCAATTAAGACGCCTTGAGGAATGGGAAAAATTTTTAAAAACAGCAAATTGAAAGCTGAACATCATTCAAATATCGTTTTATAGGAGTGTTTCTTTCAGATCTGCTGCAACGCATTAGGTGGCAACAATTGAGATTGGATCTAAAAACTACTTCGATCAGTTCGCATTAAAGTGCATCGATAATAATTCGAAGTGATTAACATTCACACATTCGGCAATGATCGCCTTTACGATGTTCTTGATTGTTTTCATTCACTTTCGGCCACTCTACAAAATCAATTAGTTCGAGTGCGTTAAATAAGCTGTAGGACGACGATTAATGATGGTCTAGCCGGTGATGGTCATTTAGAGAAAGGAATACGATAGAGAAGGGAAAGACAATCGTTCCTACTGCATTCCGTGAACGTTGAAAATTGATGAAAGAAAAATCTTTGAGGGATTTCGCATGACGATGGAAGGCTTATCGGCCTATGTTCCAAAAACGTCCAAACGTCATTTTTCTATACAATAGAAGAATAATGAATTATGACTGTCTCAAAATTTCATCTCTATCTTAATCCTCCTTTATAAAAATTGAAATTCAAAACTTTTGAGGATAATTCATGCCATTTTGAAGGAAATAGTCTTAAAATCTTTTCCGCTAAGTAATCGAAATCGTTTGAAGCTTCTATCAATCTAATTTGTTTTGAAAATTTTTCATCGATTGAAATACAATAGATATGAAGAAACGCCAAAATGTAAGAGGTAAATTTCTAGCGACTATGAAATATTTGTTTTCAGCATAATTTGCTTGTTTCGTATCGTGTGATTTTACAGAGATTGTAAGCTTATAAACTAATAATTCCGCTTGAAAAGAAAAGCAGAATTGATGCTCAGAAATGAAAAAAAAAATTCTTATTGCCTTAGATGAAAAGGAACGATGGAATTATTGATAAAGTAGCCAACTTTTAGATGTTGTATGCAAATTTTTGGACGCCACTTAAACAAATTTGTATCGTCTCTTATGAAAGCAGCTGTTGAGGGAAACGTGTCGCTCAAAGCTTTAAAAAACGACGATGATAATAGACAATGAACAAATGTATGCAGTTAAGAGTGTAGAAGGGAATAAAAGAATCGATGTAGGACGAGGATAAACAACGACTAAAATATATATATATATATATATATATATAGCAGGTACCGTGGAAGGAGGGGTGGGGAAGGGCGCAGCAAGACAAGAACCCCGGAAAGAGGAGGGGGATCGAGGATAAAAAGAGCCAAAGTTTATCCATTCAGAGAATTCGGCAGATGCATTTGTCGGTTTATCGCCAAGGAACGCTTCACAAATGCCCCACCCATCGCACTTGCCATTTCAACCAACAAAGGCAATCTATTATCCTTTATGCGATTTTTTTTTTTTTTTTTTTGTAAATTTGCATTTGTTGGAGTGTAAAATGGGACATCGTCTCTGAGTAGTGTATATATGTCTGTCTGTCTGTCTGTCTGTCCTGTAGTTTCAATCTAAGTAGAATGTCATCTCCAAGTACATGTGCGTATATGTGTATATATGTCGGCCGGCCTGTCCGTCCAGTAGCTTCAATCAGGATGCGTGTATATGTCAACTTATCCGTTCGGCAGATCCAGTAAATATGGAATGCCGCCTTCGAACTGTGCTTACATATTGTGTCTGTCAGTGTGCACGGCAGTCTCAGTCAACAGTTCAAAAGAGCTGCGATGAAGAAATATAACAAAAATAATCCACGCCTTTAAAATAAACACATTGCAAGCTTTCATCGTTTCAGTTCACCATGATCTGATTTCCGGAAATTAGATGTGATAAAAACAGTGCGGCTTGCATGTAGCTCTCACGTTCAATCAGACAGTAGCTGGTCATATTTGCCGCCACACGTTATCACACCATCGCATCACAATGCAACCTTGTTTGTGACCATCAAGCAGCTATCGCATCCAATTTTACAAAATTCATCCAACTATTGGCGTCTGCCCATACAATTGTATTTTTCGAGTGTAAAACTGACATTTTTTTATAGCATCAGCAAGAACAGAACTCAGCTATGGAAAGACGGAAAGGAATATTCCGATGAAGGTTGATTGTGCTCAGATAAGTAAGGTGTTGTGACTCATTTTCCTGACACAACTAAGCGGCATCATCCGAGACGGCATTAAAAATAGTGAACCTAAGATAAAGAAATGCACAGATATTTTCGACGTTAATCAGCTTCCAACAATCCATGGTCATAACAATATGCGTACGTTTGCCTCCATTTAGCAGCTAGTCTGCACATCGTAACAAAAGAGATCTAGCGAAAAAACGAGTGAAAAAAACGTGCGAACCTACTAAGCGCAGAAGTAACGCAATGCTGCACCCCATATACAATGGTCATCTAGCGTTCCCTCAAACACTTTACGCTGCGATGTTTCTTCGGAATTGCTACCTCACCCTTCACTTCCATTCTATGGGACAACAAAATTTCCCACTTTTTAACAATGAAGTGTTCGGTGCGAAGTCGTTAAATGCTCCTAAAGATGAGAGTTTTTTACCACATATTCGAGACGAGCAAACATCCATACAGTGTTATACTACCTAAGTCGACTTTGAAGTTACCTCATGAAGTTCATACTCGTCCCATTACAGACAGTGCGATCGCACCATTTTGTTCACATTTCTCACTCTCAAAATGAAATTGCTTATTATATTAAACGAAAAATTTCAGCACTAACCTGCACGCACAATTGCACAACAAATGGGCAACACAAAAAATTAACTCTGCCAAGACAAAATCCTCCATTGCACAATGAATGCATTCACTTGACGATTCAAGCTCATCTTTTGAATACTTTCATATTGCGCTTAATGTTTTAACGTAAACGCTCTGACACTTTTACATCACTACATATCGTTAGAATAGCCTCACACCTTTACAACTTACTTGTAGCGTTAGCAATCCGCAAATAGTGGATAGGCAATCGCAAAGGAGCATGCCCGCAAGGAGCTTTTAGTAAAATTACTAAGACCGTGAAGCGATGAGCAAGATTTTCGAAGCATAAGCGCAGAATCATCACATCACATCAGTACTTCTTGAAGATAAAACCTACAAGAAACAAGACAAATTAGTAAGAGCAACTTTAAAGGTAGAAACACATAAAGACTTTCCATAAAACCTACCAGAAAATTAGCTGTTTTGAAGCGTGTGCTATAACCGCTGCTATAAAGCAGAAAAAATCTATCACCTATACTTACTTGCTTAGCAATGACTCAATATGGTCGGAAAAGTGAAAGTGATAGTACTTTTAAAGAAGCTTTCACGTAGACAATAAAATTTCCAGGAATGTTACTTCTGATAGAAGTGGGAAAATTAGTGGGAAAATTACTTTCCCGGCTACGTTATATTCGATGCAGTCCCACTGAAAAACGCAACGAATTCATTCCACTCCATAAGAGAACATTGTTTGCCATGAGAATACAGGGCATATATTAACGTCTCTTGAAGAAAGAAACACACATCATCATGACCTGTCGAAACAATGGCACGAAAGAAAAATTACGCATGTTGACATGACATGCTTCAAATGGAATATCCATCAAAATCGATGCAATTCGACGATTTGCTCTTTTATCTACTCATTTCCTGTATAGTTCACCGTATTCTTTTCAATGGTTCTGAATATTACGGCACTAAGCGACACGTTCATAACATTCAGACATTGAAAAGGTAGGCGGATCGAGGAGAGAGGAGGGGAGGAGAGAGGAGGCAGGATGACAAAGCTGAAGAAGAAAATGGGTATCACTTAGCCGAAGTTGACATGTCTCAGCTTCCCACTATCGCATACGAAACAGTGTCGTAAATACAGTGACGCAGGATGCACGAAAGAATACTTAAAGATAGACATATCAATCGTCAATCACCAACAACAGTTAGCGTGCAACAACGACATCACGGTGAATTCTACTTACTTCAGTCATGCTCATATGAGTATCACAAAAAAGGATGACAGCCGCAATCGACCACCTATGTATGTTAGTTATTTGCATATCGAGTTGGTATTCAACCCGTTGGGTGTTTTACCAGTTTTCTTTTTGTCGTATTCAACCGAATGGCTGTTTTTATCTCTAAATATGACCACTGCTCTTTTTACTTAATTATCAGTGAAGACCAAGTGCCGAAACCAACTTTTACGCAAAACTACGAACTCAACCTGATATTGCACTTTTTTATCAACCCTTCCCTCTTCCACTCAAACTTGAAATTGTAACTGACTTCAAGTATTGATAAAATTCATGAATTTGGAATCTGCTGGCAGCCAAAAACCCCCTGAAGATTTTAAAAAAATTAAAAAGAATCGGAAAATTTAAGCTCAAGAAGGAAGCGTTCTGGATGATTCAAATCAAGTCGTGTTGAAAAAAAAACAGTGCTGAGGTAAACCAAAATTTCAGGAAATTTCAGTAAAATTTACCATTTCGTCTAATGTCTGCTCAGATCCGGCCATAAAAGATATGCAGCAGCACATATGCATGGACACTTTCGCCATCTGTCGATCGATTACAACCTTGGGGAGCACTGGAAAGACGTAGAAATCGAGTAGACTCCTACTTAGAGAAGTATGCAGCTAAATATGTATAGACTGGCCGAGAAGTAGCAGTATGTTGTTTATTTATGGAGAAGTAACTTTGAGAATTTATGATCACCCTGGAAAATTTCAAAGAATTTTATTTTGAGACAGTCATAATAATTAAACATTAAAAAAAAAACCACTGATCAACGCAATTCCGCCTAAGCGCCATGGAGCTCAATGCATTTTTTCAGCTTAAAATTGGGGATTTTCTGTCTTCTGATTCGCTGGATCAAGACCATCCTCTGCGAGGTGCATCCTCAACAGTATCCCCTTCTTAATAATTAGGGATAGGAGTCTTGATCACTTCAGAGTCCGGCGGTGGCGTGGAGAAGTGCTCAAGCCACTATCTGGCAATTTTGATGAAATGCTCATATACATGTTAAAGCTTCACCAACAAAATGCCTTCTTGTAGTGAGCGCCTGGTGAGACTCATCCACCATGAAAGCTGAGAATTTTTTAGGCTACCGAATTAAAAAAAAAAAAACACGCAGGAAACGAGAAAGCGTAACGAAAATATCGATAGCAGAACAACGCACTGCTACTCTGGGCCATCCTGCAGAATTTACCGCCACAATCCTTGTTTACTGGATATGAGCTTCTGTAGTAAAAAGTCAAAGCCCGATGAACGACTCTGACCGGTATCCCAACAATATTAACACATCTACTGACCACATGAAAGATTTGAATAGCGTGACGATATTAAACACATATATCTCAAGAACGGCTGTACAGAACATCGCATATAAGATAAAAGAGTCGCAGAGCAGAGCGTAAAATAAGGAGGCAAAATATAACTGCACATAAATCACTAATAGATTTCCACGATGCATAAGCCTTTCGTTCAGACAAAAAAAAAAAAAAATACTCGAAGATATGACAACGTATATTTCGAACAAAAGAAATGCTTCCGATGTTCGATAAAGGAAAGAGTAATCACTCTTCTATCTTCAAATAATCGCAATGATACAACGATAGAAAAATGTGAACACAATAGGGAAATATTTAAATATCGATGAGAAAGAAATTATGCATACTTGAGGAAGATAGAATAAATTCCCAATGATTATAGAAATAAAAAAATTTCGATCAAAATTGAGCAATTTTTCATTATCCCGAATAATATTTGAAGGAAGAAACCGCATTTGCAAGCGGCCCGCCAGCGAAACGTCATCACGAATGGGCTAAAGCAAAAATAAATTAGCGTAAATAAATTGCTCGAGTGGAAAATCACTCTTACAACAATAATTAAGAAGGCAGAGAGAAATGAAGGGAATGAAGAGGTTAACTTATATACTAAAAAAAAAAAAAAAAACAAAACATTCTAGCACAGCTACAATCATCATGTTTCCTGCAATGATTTCCCACCAGCATAATGAAAAAAAAAAACCAGCAAAAGCAGAAAGTGGAAAGCAATGATTCTTTAATTTTTTAACCGTTTAATTTCCATTACGGAAGACTTCTTCTCTCCCCCCCCCGTCCCCCCCCCCACCTCAATGGCCGTTGAAAGAAGCGTTCTAAACTATTGCAGAAGATTAAAAACAACAACAACCGAACACACAAATTCAATCAGCAATATTGTTATCGCATATCAAAAAAGTAGAAAACGTTAACCTTTATAACAAGTTGCATTCGAAAATGAAGCTATTATTGACGACAGGGTGATCCGACTCCATTTTCGTATGTGTTATTCCTTCGTTCTGGGCATAGTCGATGAAGCTTCATTTCCAATGCCTATAGTAAAAGCACTATATATGGGTCAATATAAGATATGCCCTCATTTCAGATAGTGAAAGGTCTACCTTGTAAGCACAGCAATACAACTCCATGAAATAGTTCATCTCTGCCGATCACCATTTATAAAAACGTCAATATCCCATTCAAAATTGAGTCAGTAAAATAAACGCACAAATAAACAAACATATAGCGAGTCAAAAATACCGCTCATCAAATGCGTACAATATTATTATTCTCCAAACAATCCTGCAATACATGCTTTTTCACGCTACCGGCGCAAAAATACTCTTTCAATAACGTTTTTTAGCCAGAAAAATGAGCAAAATTTTCCTGGCTGACAGAGAGTAGTAAAATTCGCCCACGATCTCTTTTGTTCAGTACCGACGAATCGAGCACAACATTAAGTATCTTATCGTAATTTTCCATAATTCTCGTTGCTCTCTACTTCTCTATAATCCACATTAACCTAAAATCGCCGCTCGTAGAGCAATTGAAAACAAGGACCTGAATGGTTCGAAGTAAATCTGCGATGATCGGTGAAACATTTCGAGCAAGTGGTGACGGCAATGTGCTGAGTTTCGAACCAACGCCATTCTCATTTCCATTACTGAGTTTGGGGACTTTCGCTTCATCATCCAGCATCTTCTCGGTGCCTGAGAAAGTTCCATTATATTCTTCAGCAGCATAAGAATAAACAGTTGACAGCCCGAGGTCGAGTGAAAAAGCGTGTCAGCTGATCATTTCTTCCCCCTATGCCATCACTGCCTTCAGTACATTTCGGGTTTCACTATTAGATGAGATGGCCAACCCCAAGAAAAATCAACGTTTATGCGAATCGAAGGATGGCATCGCCATTCGATTACTTACATGGGTAACAAGAGAAATCTCTAAGAACACCACTAGGCAGAAAGGATGGAGGAGAAAGTGAGGCGTGAGAGTGTTACAGTTTCGACTGCTCCTCTTTAGACTGACGTTTGCATTCCGCTGCTTAGTTTTATCCACTAGAATTTTCTACACTCACAAGCTACCGCCTCTGCTGCATCAATCGCCTTCACAGATACAAACTCACAACTTCGTTCTTCTCGGCAATTAAATTCCTTTGAATAGCAGCTGAAGGAAGTGATGGTGCTCCACCACTCACCTGCTTTTATCTAAGAAATCGCAATCACTGTTTATTCATGGGCACTTATACAGCTGGAAGCAATATTTACAAACTTGAAAATACATTAAAATAACCATGGCAATGTACAATAGATTTCGTTCTGCTAACCAAAGGGAGATGAACAGGTTTCCACTCCAGCACCATCGCCAACTTCGACCTCTCTCCTCACTGGCACCAAATCCTCTCCTATTCATGAAGTGGATAAACACAAATTATTCAAAAGATGCTGCTGCGGATTTTCACAAACGATTTGAGATTTGCAACGGATCACGATATGTGTCTCAGACTTGAAAAAGTTCTCACCTGCAGTCGGTAGTTTGGTGATGCCGTTCTTGCCAAATTCCTTTTGTTTTTCAGTTCGTACCGACAGCACCGGTTTCTTATCAACGATATGCCAACTTTTGATCTTTGCATCTTTAACTGTATTGTCCAACTTTAAGTCCCGGATCTCATCCTCCAATCTTTGGCACTGTTCCTACAAGCAGAAATACAGATGAAGTAAAGTAAACTAATGACGAAATAACCGTCCAACGTCAAAGACCAAATTTTACGAAGTTCTCCTCTCTCACTCCATGGAATTCGCTTCATCGAGGCTCCCCCGCATATTCTGCTTTTAGAACGAGTAGCAGAAAGCAAAAGAAAAAAAAAGACTGGGACTAGAAGGAATTTCAACATGCTGAATAAAGTGACGGACAATGGAAGATCTATCGATAACTCTTCAACTTAAACACTAAATATGGAGAATTTTCAGCCTTTAGAGGAAACTGGAGGTCTATCATCTAAGAGCAAAATGATCGACTTCTTGACTCGTCCGATGACTCAATAAGGCTAAAGCATTCAAATAATATAATGAAAAACGCAATGAACTAACCTTCAATTCATCTTTAAATTCCAATTCTGTAGTAAGCAATGCATGAGCCTCAAGCTCGGCGTTCAATTTCTTTTCGGTATCGGCTAACGTTACGGATTTTATTCTGCAAAACAATGTACTCAAATTGATGCATTAAAAATTAATGTATTGAAGATTTTAGCGCAAATATCAAATAAAAAGGGAGATAAAATATTTGTAAAAGTTGCACCAATGAAGTAAATTTTCAACGTTTCTCTAATGTGCAACTTGTATGCCACCCATGGAACTGCTTGCTTAGGTAAGTTCATCCATTATTAAATAAACTGAACGATGACTATCCACGCCAACTTAAATCGAACAAGCTTATTCCTCCTTTTTCGTCCACTAGTACAATCAGGAAGCAAACAGATACTAACCTCAGTTCACGTTCAAGATCGTCGTTTTGCTGCTCAAGGTGCTGAACCTGCTTGGAGAGTCGGTCTCTCTCTTTTACTGCTATTTGCAGCTGCTCTTGGAGGACCATTCCATTTGAGAGTGCCTCCTTTCGTGAACGCGCTAGACTTTCCTAAAAACGTTTATATCTGCTAATTATTACTTACAAAACCTCCGTTCATACGGAATCAGCGCGCTCGCTTTCATTTTGTTACTATATTACTTACTACAACGTAATCATACTTTAGGGATTATTCGAAGAAAATGAAATACAATAGAAAAAGAGCAGCTAGCAAAAAAAATTGTAAGATCAGCTCCCACATTGAATAAAATGCTTCATTTTTGTGAATTTATGGCAACGTCTTATTCGTAAAAAATAATTTAATTATAAAAACGGAAAAGGAAAAACAATCACTGCCATTTTCCACACCCTATTCGCATCGATCAATTACAGAGATAAACGTATGTGCATTTGTGTCTGATGGATAAAACTCTACAGGTTAGCAAAATCGAGTGCGAGAATAAACTTAATGAACCTGTCGCAAGCATACAATATGAAAGCCAGAAAATTTGATCGCAATATGCACGTAAAGTAAGGTAAAGGACGAAGCAAGCCTTCAAATTTTCGACCTCTCAAAGTTTGCGGTTATCAGTGAAGCAATCGTATCCTTTCAAGAATTCACTGCGAATAATCATAGACTTACAATGGAGAAAGCTATGGCATTCTTTTTCAAAATAATAAGAGGCAGACGGCTGCAAGAGAAACCTACTACCCATCGCCTTTCCATCACCCATTAAGAATAATCTTGCGCCGACAGATAGACTTAGAGAAGATGGTGTGCATAAAATAATAAATCAGGGGCAGAAGGCTATAAAGGCAAGCCTATTAGAATAACCAAAATACCTACTCGCAGTTTGTCGCGCTCCGATCTTAGCTCATTTAGCTCTCTATCTCGAGCGCTAATGTCTCGTTTCATTCCATTTAACTGTTCATCGAATTCAGCTTCCAGCTGCCGACTATATGAGACGTACTCTTCAAGTTCCGCTTTCGCTTCCTCGGCCCTATGATAATTTCAACCTCTTTCACCATCTTATGTGATTCATAAATAAAACACTACAACAAACAACAAAAAACAAGTGCAGTAAATGAATTATATGATGGATAGGGGAGTTTAAGGGGGAGAAGAAAGATTAGGGAACCTCGCCACTTAGAAAAAATATTTTCAGTAGCACCTTGAACGATTTGAAGAACATGCTAAAATATCAGAGATAAAATTCAGAATAAACTTTAGTCTCATCGATGAAAACGTTAATTGCTTCAAAACAAAGGCTTCACCACCTCCCTAAGCCCCGTTTCATCAGGAACATCGATTTGTGGAAAAACATAAATAAATCTTTACTTAAATGAATATGAGGCAATAATTTTCAGTAACATAGCTCAACACGTGCAGGTAAAATCGACTAGTCAGCGAATCGGAACAAAAAGAAATGCGGATAAATGAGACACACAGTTTATGTGTCGACGATCGCAGATTAGAGTGTTCTATTTACAAGTATCGCACCGTAGAACTTTCATCATTCTACACTGCAGCTCTTTCCTAGCACTCTAAATAAGCAAGAAACATTTGATAGCACTGCAGCATTAGTAATAGCTTTCGTCATTGATTTAGCTGTTTGATTCATAGTTGGATATCCATCAAGTGATGTACGGATGAAAATGATTTTTGTAGTCATGAAATCCTCTTTGCTATCCTTTACTTTAAAAAAAAACAGCTTTCAAAAGACAATTGCAACTTCATTATTGCTAATAAAGCTCCCCTACATTTCTCGCAACCTCTTAATAGACCCTATTATGTCACTAGATTAACATTACCCCCCCCCTCGCCTTGCTTTGATAGCCGTAGGAGTATTTGCAGCAGTATTGCTTAGTTGCAGAAGCTTAAAAGAAGAAATTCTGCATGAAGGCAAAGTGATGATCAGAGAAACTGTGATGAAGGAAAGGAAAAACCTCATTTGCTTATAAATCCAACAGAAACTTGCGGAAACTTTCCCATCTCTTAGAGGAAGAAAGGAGTAAAAAAAAATGAAAGCACACTCACTCAAGACGATATTTGTTGGCTTCGGCACGATACTCCAAAATTTTTTCTTCCCAATTAACCATAACGATCTGAACGCCGATCGATGTTCTGCTTTGTGGCACTATAAGCAATTGGCATTATGAATTAGTGAAATTCTGAGAAGGCTAATGTTCACGATCACATAGTAACAGAAGCGGACAAAGAACACCTCACATACACTTCAAATAAAACAAATCCATAAACCAAACTTCAAATAAAACAGGTTCATAAAGCACTAGTAGGATAGGAATGAAAAGTTGAAGGAATAAAATGCGAAAAATGCGAAACAAATATAAAAACGAATACTGCAACAGCATATGAACCAACAGCCGTCTATGCATGAAAAGAAAGGATTTACACAAAAATAACAGCCAACTCAAAAAGGTCCCTCCCATTCATCATCGACGATGTACATCATGAAAATAGCTGAATATGGATTTGATAAAGCATGACTTGATTATCGGTTCATCGCGATAGCAGAGCTAGATATTGGCTGAGCTATCGTCAGTTAATTACAACTCATTTGAGGCAACAGGTAAAAGTGAATTCCCCCGTATAGCGTGCTTGTCTACATCAGCTCAGACGACAACCATTCAACCTCTCGCTTCCCCTTTCTCCTTCGTCTCAGCCCACAATTCTGGACTGTATGATGTTGCGAAGATTACTTTAACAGTTAGTGATCGAAGGATTGACTTTTCCTCAACAAAAGCCTCTTGACTTCTTCAATTGCCAAGGAGAAAGGGTCGCGTATCCATAACGTCTCCTTCCAATGAGTGAGAAGAAAATTTCTAAAATGACAGTGATTTCTTCAAACAGCAGTAGGAGCAAAAAAACACTTCGATTCACCTATATTAGCGAATTCATTCGCATTTTTAAATAGTAAAGTGGTGAATCCTTTATTTCAAAGGAAAATAAAGCAGACCATATCACAAGAGTCACTATGTATGATTAATTTTAGGGAAATATGACATGAGCTAGTAGTGCAAAAAGATGCAAACGAATAGAATGCTATCAGATGGAGCACTTTATAGCTTCAGTGACATAGAAATGATTGCTGTACCCAAAACAATAAAAAACATCGTCTTTGTTAGCATTATATAGTAAAAGTTTCTGCTTGAGACCTCCCCCCCTCCCCCTCCTCAATTAGTAATTGTTCGCTAGCACTGTTACAACTTCTAAATGCAACGGCTACGTCAAATACCGTTCTCACAATACGATAGTGCTCATGTATTGCGCACTAACAACCGATTTCATACAACATATGTACATAGTAAGCCCAATAAGCGACTTAAGCACATCAAGCACGGAAGGACGAATTCTAAATCATGAAACATGGCTAATCTGCTTGAAATTTTGGGTGGTATTTAAGGTACTTTTCAGAGACTACTTGAAATAATACAGCACCGCCTAATATTCCTACCAAATGAGCAAGTTTTTAAATAAGTTGTAACAAAAAACTGAATGAAAAATATCAACACTGATCCACAAAAAAGTCTCTAAACCTTAAACCTTTCGCTGATTTCATATTCACTAATCAACCACTTAGAATCTTACCACCCAAACAACACATATCCATACATAAACGTCAACCTTCGACAATCAATTGCAGTAGCATTCGAAGCGTTTTATTAAGGAAATATGCAAAAAAACTGCGAAAACCATAGTGTAGTATCGGAGATCCACTTGGAGTCATATGATCATGGCTCCGATCGTCAAAACTGTTAACGACTATATGAACAACAAATCCTAGCATTAATAAACATATCACATCTACTAATAACTAGCTTCATATAACTGCCTAATGGAAGAATACAATTCAAAGGGGGACGACAATAAGCCTTCTGGAGGATAAAATTAAATTTGAACACAACGCATGCACGAAATAATTAACAAAGCTTTAAAAAAAAAAACAACTGATAATTCAATCGCAATAGCAGCAACACCGCATAAACACGCCTGCTTCACCTACGGCTTCATTGCCGCATTCACTAAAAATAACAGACGCTAGTCAACTTATGAGTTTAATTCTCAAATAGGGAAATAGGTTTATCGACTAGCCTAATATCCCTAGCGCCGCGAATAACCGAAGAGTGAATTGCACAAACATTACCATCCAGCGATTAGCCACCGAGGAAAAACGGATATACAACGGCACTGTTTACACAACTTCACCAATGTATGAAGTAATACCAATTAGTACGTTTGTACCTTTACTAAGGAAAAGCATTAGAATGTTTAACAGCAAGCGTTATAAACCTACCAAGCTAAATCATCACATCACAAAACTACGATTGTAAAGCTGCCGTTACACGAAGACCAATGTTCTTTCCATTGAGCCTCATAAGGTTTCTATTTATTTAAAACCCTTCATATGGCCGATCATCTCTTTCATTCTAAAACCATTCTAGAACATTAAATACGAAACAATAGCTGATCGAAAGTAGATTAAAACGTTGGCCATGTACCGAACAATCAACTCTCTAACTTGGCTAATGCTTCTGATCGCCTAAACAAAGCGATAAACAAACGAACGGCGAAAATCGGTTGTCAATCGACGACAAAACTAGCATAAACCACATTCTCACATTTGTGTACGATGACGTTCCGCAAAGAAACCTGTTTAAGTTTATTTTATCGTCCTCTCAATACCTCATACACAACCCTCAACAATACATTAATTAAAAGAATGCCTACCCGACCGCAGCATTATCGACTACGTATCACCTTTGCAATCCACCTATACGGATGGTAAGAGCATTCCATCAAAACTTTCTGCTTATGAATTCCCGCAAGTGGTTTTAGATGAAAAAATTTCGTTAACGTAAAAACTCTCAAATGGCTCCATATGGTTCGACCATAAATCGCATCGAAATGCAATGGATTCATTCATGGTTTAGTTTCCTCGACCCTTCATCCTAGAACGAAGGCAGCATCCCCTAACCCCCCCCCCCCCCGTTATTCATCAGCCTTCAATGAAAAGCTTGCACATTCAAAACTGGAATTCGATAGAAATGCCGAAAATGGCGATGCGCATCAAACGCTTAAGCGATTAGCAAGACGACACGACACGGCACAACACAACAAAAAACATTGTTTTACTCTGCACAATAAAACAAAAATCTCACGGGAATTAAATCGACTTAAGAGGCGCAACAAATGCGCATCGAAGGGCACCGCGCATAGCACAATGCCCTTCAAAATCCAAGCATTCACTTCATAAGTCAATCGGTCACATCGCTGCAGGCGTGAATTCATCGAACCCACACTTACATACTTATCGTGACAGTTGCGCCTCTAAAAGGTTGCGATAGCGCATTTGACGTAGCACCACCCTAATTAAAAGCACAAAAGCCTCTCCTCATTACAAAATTTCCCCGCCTCAATGCCCAATACAATTGAACATATAAACTAATGCAAACAATGAAATCAATGCAAGATTCCGAGAAATGCTTCAGCCAACCACATAGAGAACACGTAGTACATCCCAAAGGCAGCGATTAATAAATCTGCATAACATAACGAAATTATCAAGAAGTTGGCTGAGACAGCTAAATAAATTAAAAAAACAAACAAACCATCATGAGAACAAAATCTTTCATAAAGTTTTATATATAAATATAGATATTCTTTTTTTTTCATTAAAAAAAAGAGAATGAAACACATAAACATCACAATTTCAGTTAACTGACGAAGAAAGCAACGCTATATGTTTTGCCGGACCCAGAGAACAAACATAACCTGGAAAAGGCATTTAAGAAGAACAAAAAATTTACAAAATATTTCGAAATAGAAATGAAACTTTCAAGAAATTAGGAAATGAAGAAATTCTAGAGAATCACACCATGAAAACTGAACATATTTAGAGAATTTATTCGTCAGAAGGAGAAAAATCAGAAACAAATTCTACGGCACCATCTAAAAACCATTTAATTGATAATAAACTACACAAATGCATATGAATGGACCAGGAAAATCTATGAGACGGCGGTAGACCAATACATAAAGCATAACAAGAAATAAAACAAATCTACAGCCGGCATTTAACTCTCCTCTTCAACCCTTCCCCCCTCCCCTTTCTCTCTTCTGTTTCCAGTTCCTTCGGGAAAGAGAACGTATCAAATGACAGCTGCAAGAGTTTGGCATTTTGATGAAAAAAGAAAACAACAAATATACGGATAAGAAATGCATGCGCGAAGGCAGAATCCCTAGAGCGCACATTAGATGAAAATCACGACAATAGCATGCACAATTCGCGTATATAACATTCAAAAAGCAAGCTTTCTGAGCACCTCGTGATCAACAGGAAGAGAATGCTTAGAGAAGAGAGCGGCCAGATAAAATGAAGCCTCTAGATTGACGCTGCTGCGTACATCGTCCCAAAATGGTACGGCACAACAAACGTCCAATGTCGAAAGGGGAACGGGGTAAACGCCCGTAGGCAAAGGCAGCCGACAAAACACAGCCCTAAAGCAGCGTGCACTTCCTTCGGCGTTTCGGTTTCGGCTGCGGAATGAGAACGGCGCGTATCGCCTCGTCGAATACTTGCTTCAGCCCCTTCTGAGAAAGCGCCGAACACTCCAAGTATTTGACTGCGTCTGCAATTCACAATTCTTCACCTGTGAATATGTTAGTCACGGAACGAATATACCATTCAATTACAGAAAAATTATGGTGGCCAACGTGGGCTTTTCTGAATAACTGATTTACAGAACACGATAAGGCCGGTGGTGAATAAGGAATGGGGGCAGGAGGAAGGAGGGAGGGACTGCACGATGCTTCTTATAAGCATGCATCGTTTGCAGCTATTTTGACCACATATCGTGAGCGGTCATTCCACCTCCTCTCCCCTCTGTTGCACATGGAAAGACGATACGTATTTATGTATCATCATACTCTATACGCTATTCATTTTATTGAAGTAATAAGACCATTACTCTGAGCTAAAAGATGTCATCGGAAATCTGCGCACTTTAGAAGCTGAACAGCGACCGCCGACGCCGTGCGATGGCCTACGAACAATCAACAATACTATATGATCAAAGAACGCACCATATTACGCTTCTTTCCTACCAACACAAATGAAACACCTACTAGCTCGGTATTCACCCACCCAAATTTGCTGCAGTAGTGCTCGGATCTTTAAATAATCATCACGAACAGTGGTCACATGATGGATGATCCAGCTAAACTTTGGTTTAATTTCAATAAACATATGTTGCACTTTATCATCAGTACACTTTCTACGTGAATCAAAACAAACTGTTGAATAGTACGCTATGAGTTCCCTATTCATTTTCACTCATACAACACGTGTCAGCTAGTCAAATAGGTAGCGCTTTTTATGTAAACAATTCCCAATTCAACGCAACGGAAAATATCACAAATTCCATTAATGCAAAATATGAAAATTTATTCAAAGCTCACTGATTTCCTTCGACATAGAAAGTCCTTGAAGGTAGCTGATAGGTGCGAGGCGTCTTTCACGTAATTTTTCCACTGTATCGTTATCCTCCCTCAGATCGAGCTTTGTACCGACAAGAATGATCGGTGCATTAGGGCAATGATGCGATACCTCTGGGTACCATTTCGCTCGCACGTTTTCGAAAGATGCAGGATTGACCAGAGAAAAACATATAAGGAAAACATCCTGCAACAAATCACCTTCCAATAGATACCACCAAGTTTCATGAAATCCAACTTTTTGTCAGACGTAATAATGATTAATTAGTCGATCCGCATTGACCTCAGTTCAGATGTTGCTATCATCAAGACGTGCCCAAGTAATTTATATTCTCTAACGAGGCAAACTTCGAAATAATAAATGCTTCGGCAGTAATTCGCAACTCTCTAACATAGACGAATTTATTTCCTCTCGCCATCCTCTAGTTAGTGGGCGGCAGTGGCAAATCACAGCCCGATTTCACGCGAAGATAGCGGTCGGAATGTAGAAGAGAATCGAAGAAATGAGGAAGAAAGACAAAAAAAAAGAAAGTGATGAAAAAACAAAATTTCTTATCCCGATGACCTCTTCACTTCCGCTTGCCGGTTAGAGTCGGAAATGAGTAAAGTTAAGACGAGTAAATAAACTTATCTATGACTATCGATATTGCAAGAGCAAGCACCTCGGTGGAACTTAAAAGGTTTAGTTGGATCAAGACAATGTGCCGATAAAAATTTTGTTCCAAAAAGATCGATTATAACGCTTACATTCATGGATATCATTGGTGGAATGGGAATGGAAAGAGGAAAAGAAGAGGAAGAGGAGTAGATTGTAGCATTTGCAAAAAGGGATAGTACAGCGAACTAGCTACTTCCAGGAAAAAACTGCTCGATTCTCTGCGAGCAAATTGAGGGAAAGACAAAAATTAGTGTATCAAAGTGGTTTCTAAAAGATCGCAATCAATCTGCAAATTAATACCGTCTGTGGATAGCTTAGAGGTCGCAACCTGTCGTAGTCCTCTTGACCAGCCGTATCCCATAATCCAAGATTTATTGGTTTCCCATCGACCATCACATTGGCGGAATAGTTATCAAAAACTGTCGGAATGTATTCGCCAGGAAAAGCGTTGGTCGTGTAACTGATCAACAGGCACGTTTTACCTACAGCGCTGAAATATAACCTATTGACATAACTAAAACGGTGAAGTAAACCGGAACTATGCACCTCATCACATAACATTCCTGTTAATTGGCTTTGACTTACGTTGCTGCAAACATGAGATCAACTGCTTATTAAACTATGATTACTTTTTTTTAAACTTTTAAAAATGAACTGCTGAAAAAAAACAACACTACCAAGAAACTAAGTTGACGGCAAGTCAAGACGTGAAGTAAGAGGCAAAAATGGTCATCACAACAGAGCACTCTGGAAGCCTCCAGGTCCTCGACAGTGTTAG
Source organism: Baylisascaris procyonis (assembly GCA_037389465.1). Classification (NCBI taxonomy): domain Eukaryota; kingdom Metazoa; phylum Nematoda; class Chromadorea; order Rhabditida; family Ascarididae; genus Baylisascaris; species Baylisascaris procyonis. The sequence goes on along the minus strand of JAZARR010000078.1, from coordinate 4,007,388 downwards.
ACCATCTGGCCACAGAACCTGCTAGAATGTTTACGTTCACATGCCAAAAAGAGGTATAACAACCGAAATAACCACATATTCTACGTCTTTCAGCTGAAAAAAAAAAAATTTTTTTTTTAAACCTCCGACTGCGCAAATCCCCAATAAATAGTAAAGATTTTAATATCATCGCCTTTAATTTCAAAAGCGATCAAAAAAGGCTAGAGGTGATGAAGCAGGATTACTGAAACCGTAAACAGATGAAAGAGACAAAATAAGTGAGCTTCCTTTACAATCCACAACAACATGAGCGCATTCTGCTAGTAAAGTGTTTCAACTGCCGAAGATATCATCATCTAGCCAAAGATCTCACTCGGAAATGAACTGGTAGCCAGCTTTAAATAACCCTATTTTAATAAGCTAATATCTACGTTGTTTTTCATTTGCCTTAAACAATTGTGCAGAAGTTTCATTGTTAACAAGGAAGTGCCGAATGAAGGCCGATGCTTTAGTTCATATAAGATTTTCACTTCGATAAATATGCAGGTGAATGGACACTAGCAATTAAGAGGGAATAAGCTCATAAGTACCGCTTAACATCACCGGGGAAATGCACATATAGATCTTCGAAGGAATTCTACCATGTTATGAATTTCAATTTTCTTCTTAACGTTGTAATTTTTCAATATGTTTGTTTTGAAGGAAGCACTTTTTAGAGCTTTGCATAAGTTCCCATTCATTTCTTCATTATTATTATTTCGTTTCCCTATGTTTAAAAGATTAGTAAAAAAATTTTCAACAGATAATCGATTTTCAATCGACAATTACTTTGCAGTATAGCTTAATTTATATCTCTAACATATAATTCGCTATATTTTCCTACATCAGCGCCAACAACAATACGAAATCGTTCGAGTATTTTCATCGACTAACGTAATAAATTTATGTAGTATAATTGCCTCGGCGCAAAACCCTCACGAATGGAAGAAAAGATGTAAACAAACACATACTAAAAAAAAAAAAAAGAAAAGAAAAGAAAAGCTTACCCGTCGCCAACGACGACACATTTGATAGCTTGCATACCGTCCTATTCCGCCGATCTATAAGCAATCATAGTTGTACTGTTTAACGAACGCTCTACTAAGATAACATCGTAGTCATATAAATAACGACGTTTAATATTACTATGCAACATATATACCCTTAAACAGCAATCCATTACGATTGGGTTCTTTTTTTTAATTGGGAGCATAATCATGCAAATGTAGGCAGTATACAGATTCAAATGAAACAAGAAAACTTCTTAAGTGCTTTAATTAAATAGTGACGAAAAACGAGGTGGGAATACGGAATATATATGGACAAAAATTTACGCTACATCTAGCTGGTTTTCACGAATAAGAGATACGAGGTAGAATTGACAACTGCTTTACAAATATACCATCAATTCTATCCTGATTGTTGGCGCTATCTGCGTTTCATTCCTATTCCGCAGTAGAATTAATAGCAGTCAAACAACAAAGGACGAGCAATGAAAGGAGTTTGGGTTGAAAAAGTTGGGCGATAATAGGGCACGGGAGCCGGTCCGAGTTGGGAACATAACCACGTGGGGATAGATTCCGGCTTGGTATTGATGGCGATTCAGATCGAAGCCGGATTTAGTTACATCTAATGAAGGCGTCAAACGAAGCGCCAAAGCCAATTTACGCAAAAAAAAAAAAGAGGCCTACTATATGAGTCAAAATCAGTTTGCGGATGCAATGTATCATCGTTAAGGAACTATTTTAGATTCGCCTCTAATCGCTAGATTTTAGTAATTCGGAGCGCTATCATACCATATGAATGAATAATCACTGTGGAATTTCACCGTTGTATAATCGATGTCTAATTTAGCCGCAATTTTCAATTTTGATTTGGAATATAACAATTTTTAATCACTTTAAACTCTACCCGTTGCATATTTTTATATAGTTTCATAGTTCATTGCCGACTAACTATTATTGTCGTATGTTCACTATTATTTCAGATATGATGTGATCATATTAAAAAAAAAATAAAGTAAGCATATCTTAGTTTCACAGCGAAAATACCACCACAGGATTACTGCTAAGCAATTAAGCCGATAAATCATTCACCATAAAATAAAAACGTGATGAAATTGTAACGCTTAATTAATATATGTAACTCATCATCAACACTAGATTACTTCTTTTAATGCATAAAATGCTTCCGAAAAGCTTTCTATATTGAAATAAAAAATCATCGGATGCATTACTGTGAAGGGTAACTTCATATATTAGACCAATAATATGCTTCGTAGTGTTTAACTGCTAGTAGATCACCAATAATCTCTTATATATAATCATCGAGATAGTTTTACTAAAACAAACTTGCAACTTTTTTTTTAGCAACTCCAGCGATCATTTGATAGATCACTATTGCATCTCTTCGTTTTGGTGTACTAAGATTGTAGCATCACCATCATATGTGAAAGCGTATTTGAAGAAAGAAACACTAATACGGATGAAGTGAATGTTCAGTAAATCAGCAATTGCTGATTCGAAGTGAGTTGTTTCATCGATTTCTGCGCCTAACATGTCCACAAGGATAGAGTCGAAATAAAAATCAACAACAACACAAATAAAAAGAAAAGAGAAAAAAACACCGAAACGTTTAAACGAAAGATGTGGACTGTCGAGAACATGACGAATCACTCACTACCCGATCGTTGCTGCTCTTTTACCATTTGAAAGCATACATCTTATGCATAACATCCGTACATTTAACGTGTTATACGCCACAGAAGCATTTTTTTTTTTGACTCAACGTTGATACGGTAGAAAGCACTCACACATACCACTCTTACAGCACTTTTGGTAGAACAACATTTTATGAGCAACATCTATCAATGGGGCGCATATGTCATGCGTCTAACATCACAGCTTTCAGATGGCATATGCTTGCATACTGCAAATCAGTCAGAAGAACCGGAAATGCCCATGCTTCAACCTGATCTTCAAACTTCGACTCTCTTGTAATATTGCTGCGCATTTGCGTGCAGCTGTCGCGTAGCAGTGATCGACTCTTTAAATGACCATATCTCAGCGCATTCTTCATAACTTAGTTTGATTTGCAAAGAAAATGCTATCGACATATTTCTCATTCCCTACAGCAGGTCAGCCTGCCAAAACCCTTCTCCCCTCCTCCCTCCCTTTCAGCCAGTCCAAACCAAACAGAATTCCACGTGATCCTTTGAAAAATCACTCATAGTTACATTGAGTCACATCAACACGCATTGGAGTCGTTTTGTAACGCCCAAAAATAATCATTGTAAGGGTTTTTCGTTACGTAACAGCTAAAAAGTTCTAGAAGGATCATTGCACGAAGCCAGTAGTTGTTCTAATGGAGCTAGCCGATAGCGTCATCTATTTATTTCCATTAGACAATCGTGACAACGAAGTAAAAGACAATAAAAACGGCAAAGTAAAAAACACGGAAAACATTTAAACTACATCAACTCATTTGGCAGATTTCAATTCTAGCTGAAGACAAGAGTGCGCATATCCCAAGGGTTATCCTGAAAACGATATCCTGAAACACGACAATTAGCGCACACATGTCTGTCGACGATCCATTAGAGGATATCATCTAGGCATAGAAATACTGTGAGGCAGCATAAACTACTGGGAAAAGAGGCTTTGACCACCAGGTGGTTATTTCGTTTGCAAGAATTGCTAAACTTTAAGTGCTTAAGCAAGTAACGGAGATGAAATTGCTATATCCGCCGGAGATGACAGAACCTGAAGATTGTATGTATTGGCGTAAAATTTTCTGAAAATGCGTAGTCCAGAGAAATTAGAAATGAAAATTTCACAACTTTTTCCAACGATAATGAAATGAAATATTGGTTGCCGCCTGTAGAATGTGGAAAATTAGCTAAAAATATACTGGAAAATTAGCTGAATTTTCCCAGACGATGCAAATATTTGCCTGTCGTGAATAAATGCATTAGGTTGCTCTCATACTCGTATTCATAGGGCTCTTCCTCTCACCCTGAGGGGGGAATTGAATTGATGTATGATATGTAACAGTTGCATGACCTTTGATCATTCTGCAAAACAACACTAGCTAGTTGGACTAAAGAAACATTTTTGAGCAATATGAATCCAGCAGATTCTTGATCAGTGAATATTGAGTCAATGCCTCCCATTTAATGATCATCCAAAGTAGTATACACTTGACGGAAGATATAGATAAAAATAGTATTCATGGCGCCCGTGGTAATCAGTTGGAGGATAGCGATGGCACATAAGTGTTTGGTGCATTTTCGTGAATTCTTGCATTTCGAACTTTTTTTTTTTTTTTTTGCACATCACTGTTCTGGCTCTCGTAAGAGTTGATAAAGGACGATCGGGTGATGACGAATTCCTTGAAGAAGCATTAGCAATTTTGGTAAGCGCGAACCCGACCCTCAACTCCACGAGCATGAAAGCAAGATGTTCTAGAAGGCGATAGACACTTCGATGTGAAACTCTCGGTTTTATTAAGCTCTTCCAGCCAACCGCACAGTTTGCGGAAATTCCCGATCCTCAATCATATCCGCATGAAAGGATATTGAAATTGATGGTTTTCTGAGTTTACTTTGCAGTCTATCAATGCTTTTACTGTCGAGTATAAATTCGCTCAGCGATAAATGAGCTAGAAACAGTTTGACCTAAATGTGAGCGAGACTGTTTTCATCTTTGATCTGTCAGGAATATGGCAAGGATCCCAGCAGGCGGATTTGAGTTTTCCTATGTTTGAAAATCGTCATACTCGATGAATGACTCTTGATTTTCACCAAAACTGCTATTGCAATCAACTCGAACTTTTCGTTGAGTTCTGAAAACTGAAGGCAGTTTATTGATTCGGGTCAAAACGGCTAATATGGTTACAATTCGGGTATATTTGCTTTGTGATCAGCATTTTCGATTGTTTGATCAATAGCCGATTAGGGTAGTTCGCTTTTCAACGCCATTTGTCTTTAAGTAACTGCTCGCGTCTGGCATGTTTGTGGTCGTGTTATCTTGTCGTTATTGGTCAAGAAGTGTGAGTTGTTTGGTTTCACGCATGATATTTCATGTGGTGGCGACAAGATTTGACTGCATGAATGACGCCGAGTTCTTAATATATTTCATCTGTTGTTCTAAAACGTAATTTGAGAGGATCGATTTAATTAACCGACTACAAATTATTTACAGTTAGAGTTTTCTATCATTTATAGTTTTCAGACGGTATCATATTTTGCTTTGCTGAAACGAACTTTTGGCATTATTTCCCGCAGCTTTCTTAAATTTATCGCTTTATTTATATCCAATTTTGTGTGATTGGTTGTTGAATCGATATAATCGAATGCTGTTGCATTTCCACCCTCTGAATCTATACTATCAAATAGCCCTCTAAGTTTTAACAATAATCAAAACATGGCCTCAAATGCTCGCATTGCATTCTTTTTGAAAAACATAAGAATTCTTGACTCATTAGAAGAATTGTCACAATTCTAATATAAATAATCCTAGATATTGTTCCTTTTGGCTGTTAAAGAATTTTACTATAGTTTGTTCAATTTCTTATCGAAACAATGCTGCCAAAGGTGATATCATTGAAGAATTGTTCACCTACAACAATATACCATCCTGTGATCACTATATTAGCTATGAAGTATTGTATATATAATATTGTCTCTTTAGTGCAATAAATGCAAACATTCACGTCGCATATAAAACCTATTGAATTTTCAGATATTTTTTAGAAGTAGCAGCAGAGTTTATGGCTGTGTTTGACGTCCGCAATAAAATGCCTCGAACATTACTTCAATTAGTGATGTTCTGCACTATTTTTCTCGTGGTGTCATCAATAACCGTACAGGTGTGCTATTGAATGGTTTAATGCTTTTTTTTAAGTAATAGGACCCTATATTAAAAGATCAGCCAAGTTACTACAGAAGTGGGCAACTTTATGATATTGTGCCCAAAGAAGTGGCTAATTGGTGACTCAAAAGCCTAATTGAGCTGATTATGTGATAGAAGAAAGCGTTCGTTGATAATGCTCGCATACGCCTAATCTTCCATCTTTGCCACTTTTTGGTGCGGCGTACGTGTACGTTGAGCTCGAAATTAATAACGATGGGCCGTCTACGATGTCCTTAACCCTATATGATTAATTGCTTCCAAGGTGATAATGAAAACAGCGCTTTCACCTTCCTCTTAGATTGTTGCGAAGTTAGCGAAGGTAATGCCAACTTGGCTACACTGTATTTCCATACCGTATAACTCCAAACCTGAAGCGAGAAGGCGTTGTGATTCGGTAAACCTTTATTTGTTGCATTTGAAGACGATGCATAATTCAATTCCTATACGTGTTGAATACAGGGAGATCAGTCGGAATGTGGAGTTTCTCAAATATGCATCCGTGATCCACCTCATTGTTCACCCGAATCGCAGTGCAAATTCGTCGCAACGTTTGGTCGTTCAAGTGATCCGAATCAAATGCGTCTGCGATTATATGCGCAAAATTCAGCGCAACGTCCTTATGTGGCTATACGTTTTTCAGATAAACGACCATTGGTAACATACTGTTTGTTTTGTTGTCAGTAATGCTGTCGTTATTGGCTCGATAAAATGCATTTAATATTTGAAAGTGAATTAGGCTGTCTAAGATTTTCCTTGGTATTATTGCTTCTTTTATGATGTATAAAGTTTTGGTACAAAGGCGGGCTTGCTTACAAAGATACCTCGCTTGATTCATTTCCCATTGCGCCGCTGGGTTAATTGTAACGGGAAATATTTTTAGCAGCTGAAATAAGGAAAGCAAAAGAAATACGAATAAAATGTATGTAGGATTGGAATTTAGCTATAATTTCTGGATTTAATGCTTAGTCAGTCAGTTTCCTTCTTATTCTCGGGAATAATGTTTTAAATCCGTGAAATTTTCGTTTTGTTGAATTAATATGCTCGCTGAATGCTCTTCGAACTACAGTATTAAGATGGGAATGTTTAGATTGTTTCATACTGTGGTTGGTCATTCTCATTATCTCTTCTTCCTACTCCTTAAATCATTTTACAGCTTCAAACTGGCTAAACTTTATGAGGTGGAATTTGAAGTATTGCAGGTGAAATCCACAGCGATCTACTGCTTGCCAAAAGAGCACATTCTACGACTTGGCTTCGAACATGATGGTCGCATCGATTTTGCACCTCAAGTAAGTGAAAAGCATCTAAAGTTGTTTTCAAACATTTTACATTCTTAGCCGTTTCGTTCACTTTTTTTTTTTACTCAATGTGAATAAATGTGTTGATTTCTGGTGATTTTCTGAAGGAAGTAAGCGACAAATTGATTTCAATATCAAATTCATGGGCAACAAGTGACATGGTGGAATGCGAATTCGACAGAGCGATTATCGCTCCTCGAAGGATGTTAGAAGCACAATCACTTACGTCACCACTTCATGTTCAACTCGTCACTGGAGGTATCACCAAAGATGGTAGGTAAATCCGCATTTCACTCGAATATCATACTCTCATCTTTTTCATCTCTTTTTTTCTGTCCATCGTTCGTTCCATCTTCCTCGAGAACTCTATCTTAACTTTGAAATTTTATCTGTCATCTAATTTCATGAATGCTTAAGACGTCTCATTTTTCGACTTAATTTACGTGTTTTTTTTTCCGGTGCAATAAAGAAATGTCGCAGAGATATAGCACTTTTCTATGATTGAATGAGAGTATTTTGTTGTGTTAGCCGAAATAATCGTTGCTAGCAAATGTGAAGTATTGCAACTTTCAGCTTCTTTTACTGAATGAAATGTCATTTCGAAAATTTCATTAGAACGTTGCAAATTTTTTCACGCTCAAGTTTATCAGTGAAATCGAGTTTCCTGCGTCCTCATTATCCCTCTATCCAGCCTCTTCATTCAACAATATGTGCAGAAGATAATTGCATGAAAGGGACGAGAGTTTTCACAAAGATGTATAGGAGGCATTATGTCTTTTATATAGTAACGTTGCCTATTTTTGCATATTGCGCTCAAAGTGTTTTACTCTGTTATATATTATAATTTTCCTAACTGTGCTATGAAAGGATGCCTAATATAGCACTTCTTTCAGTGGGCAAGAGCATCACAGGAGATTAATTCCAACAAATCTATTTCACCGGATAACATTTCAGGTTTCCCGATGTCACCAGAAGCAGCTTTCACTTCCGAGGATGCAGTGGATTTTAGTGCAGTTAAAGCTCTCCCATTAGTAAGAAATTTGTTTCTCACAATATTTGTCACATAATTCATAGTCGCTGTGCTCATCAATACGGAGATTAGTAGTAGCATAGATGAGTTGACATTTCAAATATGCCGTTTGAGGTTGTAATGCTCACATCATGCTTATTTACTTCATAAAATCCTTTTTTGCAACGAAATGAACCTCTAAAGTGAGCAATGCTATGAAATCTGCAACTAGAATATTCAATGGATTTGAATAGGCTCAGAAGAATGCGATGTTGAAATTTCTTCGCAAAACTCGTTATCGAATTGAATATTTGTGTAGCAAATGAGATATATCTATTCAATGATTGGATACAAGGGGTTTAATTTAATGATGCGAGTATATACGGATAAAAAGAGATTTGTGACTATGAAGTGTTCCAAAACGATTTTGATCAACCAGTGTTTTTTTTTTTAATTCTAATATATTTTATTGTCAGATAGTTTTTGTTTAGACTCGGCGAAAAAAATGGAAGGATAAGACAACAGCGGAAGGTGAGAGTATTTATTGTGTTGTATTCGATTAGCTATTTAATGCATGAATTGTGATACCAATAAATTATGCTATTAATAAGTAAGGTGGCATAAATGCATGTGTTAAGAATATACATTAGCCCAATTTTGACATATTTTGACAAATATTATATTATATTTCAGGCAGGTTACCCGGGGAAGTATAGAGAGCAACTGAACAAAACGGATGTAAAAAAAGCTCTTTTTTTAGTATTTGAGGGTGCGAAGAGGACAATATGCAGCAGTGAAATGGTCTTATAGATTTCATATGGCTGGTGCGTATTTCGGTTAAATGAATTTATTTGCATAATGTTAGGCACTACAATGCGCTAAGATGAATTGATTGTACTCTATCGTCATAGAATTTCATGATTTCTTTAACTGTTGAGTGTGTTCTTGCCTCAGGTACTTTTACTATACGTTGCGATGTTAGTACCCCTCTACGTATTTTTAATCACAATGGTGAGATATTCTTCTTACTTATTTAAGAGCCTATTCGCAAAGAACAGTTGGTGTCATTACCTGAAGTGGACGAGAATGACATTATATTCGAAGTGGTGAGTCACCTTGCTCTTCAACTTTGAGCGTTTTAGTAGTTTTATCTTATTGATTGATCGCCTAAGCTGTATTCAGCCCACTCGATGTTTTATAGATAGGTTTTGTAATTACACTTCGTGTGATAATGTTGTTTTGCAGTATACTTGAATTTTACTGAAGTGAAATATTTTGCTTTGAATAGAGTCGAAAAGTCCTTTTTTTTTGAAATGATGTAAAAGAGAAATATCGGAGAGTAGAGAAAATGCGAGAATGATTGTGAGGCCTATTGATGTCTCTAGTGATTGCTTTATTTTTTGATGTGAACATATGCGGAACTCTGTTTATCTCACTTTTTGCTCTTGCTGATGACGTTTATTTATTAGCGTAGAAGGAAGGAATTCCTATCATTTCAGGATGGTGTCAGCATCGATCGTAAAAAAGCATCGAAAGTATTTGCCGAGCGCTGGAGGTCAAAATCTCATAGGAAGATAGCAGACACGAATTCATATGAGGAGACCAAATCAGACGAGAGATATAGGTCACCCATTGACGACGAAGACGACGAAAGGCTCATTTGGAAGAAGAAGACTGCCAGAAAGCATTCGGGATCGAGGAAAAAATATGGTTGGAGATCGATGTCAGGACGGGAAAAATCAAGAGATATGGATGATGCAGAAGATGAACTAGCAGGTTCATCCGAGGAGAATTCGGAGCGCAAGAAGAAGCGTCCATCTGGGCACACTAAAGGCTCTCGTGGCCGCAAAGGCGGAAAGAAGCCGTCGGGTAAATCGTTTACGTTAGCGCCGGTAAGTCGAATTTAATATTCTTTATTCAAGCTCATTTGAAGTTTATCCCTTTGTACATGAGATGAGGTTTGTATACGGATTCTTCGTAAAAATGCCTGAATGTATAAAGACTTGATTTTAACCTCACATAACAACAGTTCCTATTCGAAACCCGTTCATGCTGTATGCGTGCATTCATTTGTGCTCGCTGTTTATTTGAGAGCCTTACTTTTCTGCAACTACGGCCAATATTAATTCAGAACCCACTGCAGCCTGGAATTCGTTCTTTCTCTGACTATCGTTTCATTGATGTTGTCAACCGTAATCGGTTGGAAAAATACAAGTAATCGTTTTGGTTAGCCTAGCCAATAGATTACTAAAAAAAATAAAATCTAAAATCTTTGCACATTCCGTTTTTTACGATGTTAAACAGCATCTGATTTCTGGAAAGTGAAGTGAACATTGATTGCGATTGGAAAAATGTTTCCAAAGAAGCTCAATAAGTTTTTGCTCATTGCGCTTATTATTTTAGGATGAAGAAGAATTTTCTTATGACGATGATGATGATGAACAAACCTCAGTGATCGAAAAATTCGATGAGGTCAACTCCACGTATGTTTTCTAAAACTTTTTAATTGCCATTTGAAAGTGGTTGTTACAATTAAATTAATTAAATCATGCATCGACTAAAATAGAATGCTTAGTGGCAAACCAACGAGTATATTCGAGTGTTTTACAAGGGATTCGGGATAGTCTCTAATCCTTCTTTCCCTGTTACTTTTTTTCGCCCTCATACCTATGTCACAAATTCGTCGCTTGTAATGCGCATTGAACTAGAAGAATAGCGACGAATATGTACGGTTATCTAGTTAGTTCTGTTCAACGATGCATGCGCGGAAATAAAGTGCACTTCAATTTTCAGGAATGCTGCTGGCGCTCAGCGTATCGCTCTCTATCATTTGGGAGCAACGGCCGTGCTATATTTGGTGCTCTTTTAGCAAGTCCTCCATCTTCTACGTTGGCTGAATATCTGTGATTATCAGAGGGCGTGATCCCCTTTATTTATTCGTTTTGCTTAGTTTATCGGTTTGCTATATTTTCACGAATAATATTCTTTCCGTTGAGACGTCCAGCTTCATGTTAAACTAATTTGCTTAAGATCTACATGACATACTCAAGTTGCTGATCGCTACGGATGGGTACACCTATCCATGTGCTGACAGCATTTTCGACCATCTCAAAGAATTATTGCACTCGTACGCATTACTGTTGACGAATTTTTTGAGGATTGACATTACAGTCCATGTCGAAGGCATCTGATGCATCGTCGGTTTAAAGCATTGTTCTCTCAAATCAAATAAAGAGGGAAATGAATTTCGGTAGTTGTGTTCTCCATCCGAAATTATGTTTGACGCCACATGCAAATTGGCTTCGAGCATAATCAACATTTGGCGTTAAAAGAGGAGCACAGATTGCAGTATGATGTAGTATGCTACTTCATCGGTTCTATTTCCTTTTGGGTGATGGATCATCTACAGCAACGTTCGTGTCTGTTTTGTATGTTCGTCTACCGAGAGGTGTTCTTTGACGATAACGTATGCCTCAGTGTGCGTGAATGCACATGCGCATGTGTTTCTGCGTGCATGTGTGATGTCCGTATTTGCGTTCATATTTTTGCTTGTTTGTGTGCTCGTGTTTGTATTTGCACATGTTTGTTTGTGTCTGTCTGAGCTGATGAGTTCTGTTGAAGGCGTTGTGTATGTGTCGTGGGTGGTTTTCCCCGTCATGAGTTGATACACTCTCGTCATTCATTCCAATCTCAGTTGGGAGTCAGTCGCATTAGATGAAAGACGAAAGTAACTAGGATACTGGCTAAGAGTCGTTGAGAGTGATTATAGTAATAGTTTACATGCAGACTTCTTCTTCACCAAACACATTGATACTTTAATTGGAGGTATTTGTCTGTGCACATATCCGCTTGTTCGCTTATTTGCATACTAATTTTACATTTAACCTAGTGAAGTTATTTTTTAAGAACATTAAAGATGGAAGCTGCATATTTAATCAAATCATTCAGCGATTATTGAAGAAAATGTTCGACTAAAAAAAAAAGAATCGCATATTTTATAAGATGCCAACTAATGGCCGCTTTTTAGTTGACTGCAATTTTCGCTTGATTGCTGGTGGAATTTCATTCGAACGATGCTCATAGAATAGTTTAACGTTTATATTGTTGAAGTTCACTTTAAAGAAGAAAACGATCGAATGCATTGCGTCGTAATATTCCGACAAATTTCGAAATTATTTTTTATTGCAACGGACGGTAATCGTTTACATCGGTCATCGACAACGAAATTTCATTATAGTGGCCGAAATGAAGTTCTGTGTCTAATTTGCACTATTGAATATACGCACATAAGACGATCTCATTGAAGAGGTCAGTGATTTTCTCGTGTCTTCAACCGATTCGGCCAATCGGAAATGATGGTAACTCGTATGCCTCCTGAAATCGTTTTTAGTACTCCCTAAAATATGCTCTAGAAGAAATTTATCTATAAATAGCTGTTTTATGCGATAATTTTAGTTCATAAGCCAGGAAAATTTATTTTTCCACTGTACTCGGTTAAAAAGAGTATGCATCCATCATTAATAAATTCCCAACGCATTTTTATAATTTCAAATAGAATGACTCCACTTTGAATACGTTAGAAGGTATCTTTTTAAATGAATCATTAAAAATTTTTATGAAGAAGTACTATATATGATTTTGCCTGGTTTATTAGAAAAATATTCATGCATGTGTATGCGAATGTGATTTTGCGATACTTACCCAAGAAGAATCGTGTCGTTTCCCATAAGATCGAATGAATGAGCTGAAATCTGGTATCGTATTCGAGGCACGTCGTTGAAATCGGTCGCTATAAACACGCAACGCTTGCATCGATTGTGGGATAGTGCATAAGAACATGAGTGCAATTAGTGGCCACATAGTTTTGCTCGTCGTTACCACCGATAGTGTTTCGCTTAGATATATATGCGATTATTACGCAAAGAATTCACCGTATAATTGCTGCACGTTAATGTGCACGTCAATTCGTTGCACTCAATTAAACACTGCAAGATTATGTATGGATGAAATAATTCACCACAACAGCGGACGTGAATATTCAGATTAGCTCACTTCGAAAGCTACATCTCTATATCGATCATAGAACACTTCAAGCCATCGCAAAGAAATCATACTTGTCATAGATGAGCTCAAATTGCAGCGCCGCTGCTTTTTAACAACACCGGTTGTCGTTACCATTATTGTCATGCGTTTAAGGTCATTGAAACAACGTAACTTATGAAACATACTCGAGCCGATTCGCCAACATGGAATCGAATGGCGGCGCCCAGATGGCATTAGGTAGTGCAATAAAACTAGAAGCTAACCGAATCAGCAATGAGCGTATCACATTTCAGTATCTCATTACTGTATGTCGGAAGCCCGATCAAACAAACCACAAATGCATTACCGTAATAAGAAAGCGTAAAGGATGAGCAATCACTAACGCATATGCAGTATAATGATTTACTGATACGGTAATGGATTCCGTGTGATAATGGATACTGTTTGATAATGTGTGAAGTACGGTAATGTGTGTGTGTGTTGTGTGATTATCCCTGTGATAATATATGTTGAAGCGGTAGAGCATATTCCATGCATACTTAGCTTCTGTTCATCTCTTCATGGTGACTATTGTGAGTACTTTTTCTTTGAAAGCAGATATGATGCATCTAATAAACATTGGAGATCAATAGGAACGACAAATAGTCGGATTATGGTACTTCTTTCTGTTATAAATCACGACCAGAAAAAGGAGACAGTAATGCATCATACAACAACATCAAAATGGCAATCAGTACAATGTGAAATAATGGAATCACAAGTGATAAATCGCCGTGCTACATAGCAATTGCATCATGCTTAAAGCTTCTTCGTATTGCCTTCATAATGTCCGCTGATATAAGCGAGCAAACTGAGCTTAAGAGTGAGTCACGTCACACTATTCTTTATATCCTCAGTTCATAATAAATTAAGTGACTAAAACAATATCCGATATCAAAACATTTTTCATAGCTCTTTGTTTTTTTGTTTAAGCGATCGGCCGAAATACAAACGCGATGCTCAGAAACGGAAAAGATGCAATGAAGAAAAAAAAAGCGAAAAATCATCGAAGATGCAACGCTGAACGAAAAAGCGCTGAAAGAAGGATGCCGAAATGGCTTGAGACAAGAGGTCAGCATCTCAAGTGGTTTGCAGTGTTGTTGATCAGAAGGACAAGTGGAATTTCTCATTTAAGAAAACATCAATTTAAAAACTTCAACGTTCGATGCATCAAACTTTTTGAGATATAAAGAAAAACGCAGATAGGGGAAGAGGATTTATTATTGGCATTCACAATGAGCATATTCATGACGTTAAATTTGAACTACATAAATCAAAACGAATAAAAAGCCAATAAAAACATAAAGAAAAAGGATGTCTGTAATCCGATGGATCTCCCGTCGTAGCTGATTTTAGAGGTTGAATATAGTTTGGCTAATTAATATGAACAACTAAAATTCACGATACACATAATATCACCAATAAAAATTGTTTAAAAAGAAACGGATCTAGTGCTATACTTTGGCATATTTCAGAAAACTGCTTCATCAACAGACTCCAATGAGAATAGTAGATTTTGAGCGACTTGAAAGTATTCTCTGTTCCATGAAAATAGCTTACCACAGAACTCTTCATCGTCTAATTTTGAAAGAAGTTTGCGACAAGGTTAGCCAAATGAGGAGATGCTTATGCAAGTTAAGTCAAGCTAAATTGCTAGCACACATATAATCACTGAATTTTCAGTCCATAAACACTGAAACACTCCAAAAGGTGCATATATTTCGATCATGTTGATGCCTAATTGTAATTACCTATTTGTAATATTTATGTAGTATAGCCTGCAGAATAAACATGCCTCATGATTCTACATACTAAACAAATTAAGTTGATATTTCTATGCTTATCATAACCATCCATTCAACCATCTTTATAAAAGAGGTGAAGCTTAAAGTAATATTACCATTGCAAGCTTTACTTAAAGAGAACAAAAGAGTAGATAAACAACGATTGTCGCTGATCTACGATGCATATTGTGAAGGCTATCATCATAAGCTAAAAAATGGATAAATCAGCAATTTCCAATTATTGCGACAACAGAGAGAAGAGAAAAATTAGTTCAACGGTTGCAGTTCCTAGCTTTATTTACGATACACTCGTAAATTTAGTTATATACGCATATGGGAAAAGAATAGAGCATTAATCGTTGTTTTATTGCGCAGAAGAGTGTTAAAAATTTTTTTTTTCTTATGGAATATAACTCATGAATTATTTCAACTTCACGATGTTAAAAACTTTTCTTTCCACGTTCAAAATCTTTAATAGCGTCTTAATAGTGAAATAATCTATTCGAATGTGCAT
Source organism: Baylisascaris procyonis (assembly GCA_037389465.1). NCBI lineage: Eukaryota > Metazoa > Nematoda > Chromadorea > Rhabditida > Ascarididae > Baylisascaris > Baylisascaris procyonis. The sequence goes on along the minus strand of JAZARR010000078.1, from coordinate 3,991,771 downwards.
TATTCATCAAATTCAAGTGAAATTAATGAAGCGTGATTCGCTTTTTTATCAATGCATTCGAGAATTTAATGTTTTTTTTGGGGACTTTGCAAGAATCAAATTTCGGGACGGACACAACTTTCGTACAACTCAGTTTGAATTTTGCTAAGACATTTAGCCTGGTCGCCAAAAGTATTGAGAAAATTGAAGATTGAATCGTATTTAAGGTAGATTCAAACCATTTCAGCGGCAACGAACTTGTTGCGACTGCGGGAAATAATAGAGGTGATGAGGTGTAAGCTATTTGTAACGACGAACTGATCGCTCTTTCAAAGTGTTGTGGCAGAGAATTCGAACAATCAAAATCAACTAAACGTTTGTGAATATGAGCTACAAATAGATCTTGCTATATCGGGTCATCTAATTAATGTGCGGAGGGTTTATCTCCAATAATGGCTAGTTCTTTTCTTCTAAAAACTGATAGAGTTTATGTCATGTATACTTATTAGAACGCCGCCTTCCATGCGATGGCGTATTGTTTTCTGTTCACTTTGTTGCGAAATGAAAAATAAAATTGCAAATGAATTAAATAAACGTTCCCCGATATTATTGATGCATGTGCAATCTCATTTCAAAGCTTTGCATCAAGCATCTATTATTATAAAGAACCCTAGAATGCTAGCTGGACTTAACAATCAACCTACAAAAATTGCATATGGTTTGCGACAATTTACCCTAACCATTAATTAGTTGTTTAGTATTCCGCTATTTGCATACACAAACAAGGCTAAAAGATAAATGAGAAATAATTAGAGCAATTCCACCCATCGGGCCAAATCTCATATCCGAGAGAAGAAGCGTCTTTAAAATAGTACATAAATTTTTGAAAGTTAGATTGATAATAATATTCCGGTATCTGTGTGGATGTTCGAAATATAGGCTACGTTGCAAATAATAGAGGAGAGAAAGAAATCAGAGAGGTGAAAGAGAGAGGGAGACGGGAGGGCAGTGACGGAGCCTTGATGAGTAAGCAAACTCAAATTTTTGCCCCAAGGTGATTACAAAAATCTTTCGATGAATTTGATCGTTACCTTTCAACAAAAGCAAAAGCAAGAAAACAGCACCTTATTAAAACGCCTGAGGATGCAATAAAGAGAATATGCAAATTGACCGAAATTACTAACGACACTTTTGGGGCGGAAAGGATGAATATTTGGCAAGGTGGCGTGTAAGAAAAGATATTTGTTGCCACTTTCAGAGGAAGACAAACATCAAGACGGAAGTAAAGTTCGATGCTAATCGCTTTGCTATTAAGCCCATTACATTAGGGTGCTAAGACCGTCATTTAGGCGAAATGCAATCTGCGGGCGATCGCAGTCGATGGACGCCAGCGAGCGAATGAAAGCGCAACGAAGTATGATGCAACTTCAAAGGGAACTAAAAAAGCGTCGCAAACGACTTCCAGAATTGCTTGCTCCACCCAAAACTGCTTGCTCCTCCTTTGAGGCAACGGCAAAAATTCGTCCGATATGTTCGCAAAGAGAACGCAATCTTTCATTTTAGACCCGTTCAGTTCTTCCACAACAATGTGAAATTAATTGTGCATGAGCGGGATGTGTAGCGAAGCGGTAGATCGAGAAAGAGGAAGGAAGGGAAGAAGGAGAACAGATGGCGTTAGGAAAGACTCAAAGTTCCCCACATGGCATGGAAAAAGATTGCTACAAAAGGTGAACGCAATGTACGATGAAAGCTTCTTAGAAATGAACTCACTCAACACTCTCATTAAATGTGAAAATCTCAAAATGAATCGCTTATTCCACAAGGAGATCTTGTGTAGAAATAAATCCCTAGTGATTCACTCAGCAATTAATTCGATGCGCTAGAACAATCAAAAAAGTCAAACTGCAAACTCCATACGGAGTGTCAATAAGGTTACTGTAAGACGTCCCAACATCCTTGTTGTCAGATTATACAGCATCTGGACGGTCCTCGAAAGAGAAGGAATTTGCGAATCCTTCGAAGACAGATCAGTTGTAGAGGGGCAGAAGAGGACCCAACACCCTTACAAATACTGTAAGATTCTATACGGTGATGCCAACTAGAATACCGTAAGATTCTGAATGGCGACGTTAATTGAATAGACCCGCATTGCGGAATTGTGTTGAATGAGTACGCATAGAATGCGAGATTATTCATTAAGCAATGCATTGCAAAAATGAATTTTTGAAGAAGGGCCACTTGAAGACAAATACATTATCAACGATGAAAAGATCGTGCTCACTTGTGATCACGCAATTGCTTATTCATTAAAATTTTTTTTACTGAATTAATAAATGCAAACGTTAAAGTGCTCATATTTTCTTAGATAAGCGATTATAGTAGATTCTCAAGTATTGAATAGTGGCGCAATCTCATACACAATGCTAAAATTTGCTCTGCTACATATTTCAATAATATCTACTCTATAACGTATTGTTTGATACAATTTCATTACACTAGGGGCTATACCGATGCTAATTAAAGTATTGTTTTAATCTATATATTTAAAAAAATCTCATGACCTCAGAAGTACCTAATACTGATATCTCTTTCTAGAGTACTTACTCACTGATAAGGGAAATGTTTTGCAGCAAACAAAAAAGAAGAGTTATGCATTTAAAAAAAAATAAAAATAGCCTATATTGGCTATTTCAGTACGCATTTACGCTAGTCATATAATTGCACAATTATGAACGAAAAAGCATAAATTTCACTCAATTGAAGAGGTAATCTTTCTGAGTGAAGAGAATATTTAAATCATTTTATCAATAAAATTTTTAATTTTACATTAAAAATTACATCCTTTTTTTTGCACATTGATATATTAGTAAGCATCAGCTTAGAATCATTAAATCGTGTACATTTAATATTATTCTCTCTGTATATGAATGAGGCTATCATCTAGAACTAAGTGGTTTGGTTAGCTAACGGTGTCATATTTGCAAAAAGTAAAAGAACATGTGCAAGCTACGATCGACTTTTGCTGATGCTTGTGCACTACGGAATCTAAGCTGGATTAGCTTTAAGAGTGAAGAAGATTTTTGTTTCCTTCCGACCCACCGCTTGCAAAACAACTCACTTATTAATCACATCAAGATTTTTCTGTGTTTGCGCATCTCATAAAAACAGAAATATTTTTCGAAGAATTTTGAATGGATTTCAGGAATGCTTTGAAGCTCCAACAATAAAGCATATCTATTACCCTTGAAAGTAATCTCGTTGAAAAGAGCTGGAGCTAAAGGTAAAGTGTTTTTAAACACGGAGAAATTATGGATTTCTAAGCATTGGTTGCTAAGAAACCACTTGAAAATCTACCCGACGAATACAATAATGCCGAAATGCCGATAAAATGATATAGCTATTTCCTATCACACCAACAGTTCAGACTAAAAAAAAAAAAATGCGCCATCGAGAACTGGTTCGGATTCTTGCTCGTAGTGGTCTTCTCACTCAAAAAAAAAAAAAAAAAAAAAAAAAAATTTAGCTTGTTGCACTTTAATCACATAGGGAGTCAAAGATTAAAGTTATTATAATCAAATATAATTATAAGCCTCGCTTTTAAGTGCTTTTGGCTGATTTGCATATGCAAAGCATATTATAGAGGCGTCGTCTCTATGCAAAAATATTTCTATATGTGTCTACTTGCAAACGTTTGCTTGATAAGTAATTCTAACAGCAAGCATCGCTGAAATCACTGAAGTAGGAAATTCAATACTCATAACCTAAAAAAAAAAGTGATATCGTATAGCAACTTTCAAGCTATCTATTAGCTGCAATATTTAGTTTTCAACAACCCAGTGGGGGGGGGGGGGTGGGAGGGAGCGCTATTTAAATTTACTTTTTTCTAACAGCTAATCTTTGGATAGTCTCTTTAGATAAAACATGATGCATGTTTTATTAACTATTAGTGTAAGTAATGCTTTACTAAAGAAGTTTAAAAAAGCTCACATCACTCGAGTTTATCTCGCACGCTTTTTTTGTTTTGGAAACGCATTATGAAAAAAATAACCCATAAACGAAGTGAACTGAAATTGCGCACTAATAGATATTCGTTAAAAAAAGCCGACGATAGTTGAATATGAGATGGATATTTTTGGCAATTGCGACCGATTATTAAATGTAACCATAAAGATGAATCCCTAATGCTTCCAGTCTCGAGCTCAGTTCGTTCGTCAATCCAATTCCTATCCAAATGTTTGCAGCTATTTCGACGATTTATTTTCTTATTTTTGCAAGCAATTTGACAAAATCATTGCAAATAAATGCTCGAGTTGAATTTTCATTCATTTTTTTTGATGAATGAAAAATAAATATGCAAATTATTGTCTTCATTGAACATATGGAAACATGGGTAGAGACACGATTGATTACTAATAAAACAGGTTGACGAATATCGACGTCAAATTTTCACTGATAAGTTTTGAGAGAAAAGAAACAAGTTTTCATAAAAGTGCTCCAAATCGTAAGGCGGAAAGAAGTGCGTTTTGATGTGCCAATAGTAAAAAGAAATAAAATAAAATAAAATAAAATCTATTGATCTAGTGATTTACTATAAGAAAATGAAAATAACCGCTTCAAAAAATAGATATTTCTAACGTTTAATGTTCAGAGTTCGGCATGTGTATTCATTGTATTTTTAGCAAATTAGATCAAAAAGGATTTAGAATGGTCTTTTTTTTAGTTTATTAACGGCACTTTTCTCATTGACTTTTGTCTAACATAATAATGTGAAATGAAAAGATGATTCGGTATGGGCTTTTTTAAAGAAAACTTTAAAACTAGTAAATCTGCATACTGAGTGCCAATTACTCCTGAAGAGATTTATCGTAAAAGTCCGATCATATAGCCGCATTTGGGCACGAGTCTCTCTTCGATTATGCGTTCAATTTAAGCCTAGCAAATCCACAAGCCCAAGGCTTATAATCGGGATTTCAAAGCAATTTTTCATATATTCTAACAAACTCAGCTTGCTGCTTTCAATCAAGCATGTAAAGCTTAGCAATCAGTATTGGAAATAACATTTCAGCTTTTAGTTTCTGTGTTTTCGACAACAGAATTCATTGGTAGTTTTGCAATTGCCCACCTTGAAGAATATATGAGAGTGTTCGTTGAATTCTAAGATGCCTCGTGGGCGAAAAAGCTTTTCCCTGAACTAGTGCTAACTATTTTGCTACCAGTATAAAGCTTTAACGTTTCGCATATGTAGTTAGGGAATTGGCCGCTAACACCGATCAACAGTCCACTAAGTGGAAGCAGAACTATTCAAAACAAAAGTAAGCATGACGTATTAAATCATCGCAGGGAGTTTATAAATTCATAACGCTCATGAAAGATTCACAACAGCAATGTTGATGAAAACGAATAAAATTTCGTGACAGAGAACCTAGCACGACAACTTCTTGTACATGCCACCTATTTGACCAATCACTTCCACAATTCACCAATAAAAATAAAGTATGCAAAATGATTCAACCACCTAGACACATTTTCCATAAAACGTTCTTTTTTCTGTGAATCGATTAGGATTTGCCTAGATGTTATGCGTTTTGGTATTATACGGATAAATCTTTGCCAATTGTACCCTTCCCGACTACACGTTTACACATGTATTATGTTCCCTATAGCAAAAACTAGACCGAAACTCGACTAGAAGGGTGAAGTTTAATGCTCGAGAATAGATACGACGCCAAATGGTCGTTGCGGCGTGGTTTAAGGGAAAGCACCAAGGGTGTTCCACTACTGTATACCTACAGGCGCATCTGCTGCTCCTTTTGACCTCTGCTCTAATCTTCGTAAATTTGAAGATGAGGATTATTCATTGCATTGGTAAATCTTTCCTATGCGAAGATAATCTGAGAAAATCATGCATACATAAATAAACGCCCACCTAACCCTCACATATGGTACCTTATCGACTTTCATCACAATCCACTCAGTAATTCTTGAATGCAATCGGTTGTTACATAGAACTGAACCGCTGTTGGCCATATATAAGATCTAATTGCTTAGCTTATTGATTATCAATGTGCCGACTCCTTTTTGAGAAAAACGAACTGATTTGAAGAAATCCTTTCGTCATGTAGCAAAAATATCACCTTACTCTCAGTCAACGTTGGTCGCAGTGTCATCATCACAACCGATGAAATGAATCCACACATCCCTTGCAATAACTAACACTTGCAACTTCATAAACTGAAACTATACAATGGACAGACAGACAGACAGACACACGCAAATACATACCAAATTTACAAATGTGCATAAGGAAAAAATCTTTGAAATTGCCTGGTGTAGCGTCGCAAAATGGGTCGAGAAGGCGTTCGATAAATTAGTTGCCTTTAGATGGCTTATGTACGAATTCCTTTTATTTTGAGAGATTTTAAAATTTTCTAAACAGCAAAGTGGCATCGTATTTGAATTGCGAAACATACATTTAAATCAATATCCATTATAGATGTGAAATTAAACGACTAGCATTCGGGCATAGTTTTTAATCTTTTGATCAAAGAAATTGAAAAAACTGACAAAAATTCTTTTCAGAAATTTCATATGGAAGGGAATATTTTTTTTTACGAAAAATGAAGCGGTATTATAAGAAGACATTTTTATTTTCTTCTCAAAAAGTTTTTTTTTTCAAGGTTTTTGAAGGAAGACCAGTGGGATAATAATTAATCAAGCATGCAAATATTCAACGACATCTCCAGAATTAACAATAACAAACAGCAATTCATGTTTTTTCATGGTTTTTGATTGGAAATGTGAGTTGCAAAACTTCGGCACGAGAAATAAGTAAATTTTTAGGAAGCAAAATAAGGATGATCCAGAATAGTTCATTCTCGTACAACATTGCTGGCTAGCCGATCTCCGAGTCTGTGTTCTTTTTAGGAAGCGAAAATTTCAAGAACTGAAAAATTCAATTACTTCATTTCTTTTGCTCAAACACTTTTCACCGCAACGTTGGCCAAGATTCACTCCATTTAGGTGTGAGCACCTCTGTTTGCGTATGTGCATCGTTTTGTGTCTAGCCGCCTGCCCTCCTTCAGATATCTAACAGGCGATTAAGGATGTCGGTTTCAGCTGAATTCCGACTCGATTCATCACTTCCGCTGAAATTATACGCGACTATTAGGTCTACTTTTATGATTAGGCTATTATTTGTTATCTATATTTTTATGCAATTGTGTTCATCTGTGCAAGTTAATCGTTGTTTTATAGGCGGCATCATACAACTTGGAATGAAATGCGGTCTTTGATATCGGCACAGACCCATATAATATGAGTCTGTGCTGCTCATCCGAGACCCTTTTTCACTGGCCGAAGGAAAACTTTTTTTTTTAATGCGCTAAGACTACCATGATATGAATTAACTGAAGTAATCGTTCTATTTTCACGTACTTTTATTTAAAAATTCTTTCACGTATTTTTATTTTGTAGTATTTTTACTATTCAAATATCCCCATCCCTCCAAGCATAATAGCTGCATTTTCTGTAATATTTTCAACGATTTCTTTTTTCGTGCTAGAAAATTCACATTGCAGTTGTTTGCCTAAAATGTGTTGTGCTAATCGAATGTAAATTCACATACGCGCTTGAAAATGTTTAACACAAAATGAAGTGGCTATCAAATTTCGCTATTTGCATACATAGCATATCTCTCATTGAGTCGCAATATGCATAGATGAAAAGCTTTCATTGAAAGCTTTTACCTTGATGCATCACTGTTTCTTTTGTGCATCGATGCATCGACTATAGAAATTAGTAATTACAATTTAATTGTAAAAAAAAACCCCTTTGTAGTAGTAAAAGAAATATAAAATTAATTCACTTGTAATTGATCCATTCCGAATAGCGCTAATATGTCGATGTAATGAAGTGGAACATTTGATTGCGCATATGTAGCGTTTAGTGATCGTTTCTGCACGCATTTTCCATCATATCACGTTGTCATTTGCATTGCTACCTGAGTGATGTTCATAGCGAGCGACCTTTTGAGGGTATATATAAAACAACGCCGACATCCAAGCAACTCTTTAGTATTTATATACTTATCTAGTAATAGTTGAGGGTTTTACTTGAATTCTGTAATGCATCAGCACTTCATTCTAAATATTAAATGACAGCACTATACATCACCCACCGACATTATTTTATACGCATCCATTTTGCATTCACTGAATCCGATTATAAGCATCCATTAAAAGTCGGCGAATCAAATTAGCCATCGCATATTTGATATCGTTGTACTATATAATTGTGATATTGCCCTTTTTAGTGAGATATGACGTCGTTATACATAAAAATTTTGTAGCACTGAAATCGACCTTTTTGTGGATCATGATCGGCGGCATTCCAGTTTGTTGTTTACGTTCGCTATGCAGTATGCTCGTTTCAAATGGAGTTGCTTAGGAATATGCTTCTGTGAACGGCATATAATCGCTACTGAGGTAACTACTATAATTTTCTTACATGATTGCAACTAAAGGCATGAATTATAACTTTTTTTTTCAAAAAGATCTAAATGATATATTCGAAGGTATAAGTGCAATGGATAAAAGATATGTGAGTACACAGGAAATAGATGTTTCTAAAGGCAAAGAGCTATTGAAATGATTCAAAGAATGAATGGGCATAAGCATCAAAAATCTCTTCGTTCCCACACAGCTTATTCAGATAAATCTTGCGTTCTATAAGAATATTCTTCCGCTAAGAAATGAAGCACCAAAATTGAGAATAACTAAACAATTGCGCCATCATTTACTTGTCTTCAATGCTTTTCATTAACGTTACTTTTGAACGTTCTTCAACCGATAACGAACACTCCTTTCTTTAGTTTACTAAATCAAAACGATTTTTTTGCGACTCCAAGTACACCTGCGTGATGGATATGAAAATCCACGTTTCGGTAAACTACCATGAGGAACTCTGTTGTTTCAGCTTAGCTGAATGCAACTAAAGTATAAATGGCGACAGTCATATTTCACAAAAAGGATGATCATTTACTGCACCCCATTGAAATTTCATATTCCTTCTTTCTCCCCTCCATCGCTTCCCTACATTGTCGTCCCCTCTTGTAAGATCGTTCCCATAGCATGAGTTATTCATTAATGCAATGTTCACCTGTCTAATTGTTATTACAGAATAGAGTGCTGGTACGTTTGCGGTGAACGCAAACTGGACTCTGTTGAAAGCGACAGCCCAAATATCATGGCAGAGTAACGTGGGAGCAGATTGGCACACACACACACACACACACACACACACACACACACACACACACACACACACAAAGCGGCCGTATAAAAGAATCTGCGCTGCATCAGCCAACTTCCATGCGCTAATGTCCCTTGTTTGTCACATATTTCACTCGTGTATGCCTCGTGCTCAATCCACATTTTCCGTTAAACGCTTCTGAAAAAAAAAGAGGCAATTCGGAAGTGTTTCGTTTAGAAACATTAACTAACGAAGTGTTTTATTCACTTCAAAACGCGTTAAAAGTACGAGGAAACGCGATAGTGGGAATAAATTCTCGAGACGCTTATAAAAGGCTCTCGGATGACATCACAATCGACAATTTCTTATCAATTGTTATATCGTGAGGAGTGTGCTTGTGGCCGTCCTGTAGAGTGTTCGCCATCACAATGCAGACCTCTCCACTCATTAAATGTCAAATCATTTCAACCGCTGACAAACAGAAACCTGTAAGTTTGAATCCATCTTTATTTTTCTTAATTATCAACATCTGATTCTGAGGTGATCAACAAGTGATAATTTTATTATAAGATTTTCTTTGCAACGATTCACACATTTATATCTTGATGCCGTTCACTGATGCCGAAATGTTCGCTTTATTCTTAGATATTTTTTTATACGATCAACAAAAAATGTTTGAATAAATTAAACTTTCGATGCACTCTTATTTGCCGATAAACATTTTAAAAACTGCTTTCGAAACAATTTATTTGGAATTATTTTTCGCTCACTCTTCGTTAATACGGCGGCTTCATTTTAGTGGTGAATTCATCGTGAATAATCCATATGTGAAAATGTTCAATATTATCTGTGACATCATCAACTAATGAAGAAAATCTGACATTTCCAATCGTATTAGCAGAAGAAAAGAAAAATTAGCTTCTCTTATCGAAAAAAAAAACGCTCAACAACTCATGGGAGCGTATTTGTTACCTATCGTCTTAAATAGCTCATTAAATCTCAATATTTGTTCGAAATTTCTATACGCTCAACTAATTTACTTTCTATTTCGAAAAATTTTTGAAAATTTTCCTCTCATCTTTTATTTTTTTTTTAGACATATGAAAATAATCCGCTTATAGATCTACTCAATTAGTATCGAAGATGGTGATGAAGTGCAGAGAAGATTTAACGATTTTGAAAAATTTTACGAAAAGGTACGAGAACGGGGATTGCTTTCGTCGGCTATTGGCACACCTCCAAAGAAGAAATTCCTTCAAGCCGATACGAAGCTAGCTGATAAGCGAAAACTTTGGGTGGAGCAATTCACTCATGAACTTATACTCAATCATTCAGATAAGTAAGTACATATAAAGGATCTTATTTCTACATTGAAATTACTATAATATAAGTAGAGATCGATAAAGAAATAATCAATAGTTTTTTTTTTTGCCGAATAAGTTGTGAGACGTGAGAATGTTCGAATATAATGTAATCAACCATAATGAAGTTTTTTTTTTTATTAGAAAGTATTTTTGCTGTTCGTTTTTTTTATTTCCAATTATCGGGTGTCAGCAAAATTAACTACAATATATTTTCTGTTCAAAGACACTGATAAAGATAATATCAGAAATTATGAATTAAAAAAAAAGTTTTCATCGATTATCGTAAACTGATTTTGCAAATGCACAAAATTCATCCGTCGATAGACGTTTTAGAAAAAAATTTATACGACAATCATTACAATTATTGTAGAGAAATTGTACAGAAATTCTTCGAGATGGACACTTTTCGTGAAGACGAAATGGTATGTCTTGGATCATCTGAAAGAAAGAAGTAAGTTATTTTCTGTGTGCTGAATATCGATATAAAATACAATAGTATTTGTGCATTGTAGAGTGCGATATTTGCTGAAAATATATGGATACACTGTGTATGACTGACTCATTGTTCAGTAAAGTAACAAATGTTATACTCGAATTGCTTATATTCTTTGAGCAATAGTCTTTGTTGACATTTAAAATGATTAGTGCGATCATTTCACTGTTCATGTGTACTGCAAATATTGAGTCGGAAAGTAGTTCTCATTTCACTTTTTAAAGAAATTTGACAATTATTATTCAATTTATTTGTATAACATCATTTTTATAGAATATTTTTTGTCGGCAAAAGCATATATATATATATATATATATATATATATATATATATATATATATATATATATATATATATATATATATATATATATATATATATATATATATATATTTGAAAAAAAGAATGACTTTATTCTAGCGCAAAACCAAGCGATTTCGACTTCCTGAAAACAATTGGAAAAGGAAGCTTCGGAAGGGTTGGTCTATTTTTCTTTCCGGCGATAAATTTTAAGTACTACTCTTTCAGATTCCTACTGAATAAATAGTTTAAAGAAAAGTGATATTTTAGTCGCTTAATTTTTGATTTTTATTATATTTCTCAACGAACTTCCAGAAGAAAAAAAAAACTAAAGTATTAGAGATCGTTGATTAGAAAAAAGGCTAGAATTTACTCGAAAAACTTTTTTATACAGCACTTGTCTAACTGCGATTTGATTAAAAACAACGTTGACTGCTTCAACTCGATTTTATGTTGTGGTCAAATGTTCTTACAAGAAATGCTTATAGTGTATTTTTTGCTAGCAAGCCGTATGGCTTTAACAACGTCAGAGCGCATTTCCCAATCATTTCTTTTTGTTGAATCCTTCGCTATTTCGATCAGTAATTGTATTCCCATAGTTGAATTTTGTGAATGAGTAATTTGCATCGGCTAATAGGCTTTTTCGAGTCGCACTTGAAGTATACAGCCAATTACCGACATTTTGGTTGCTTCGATAGTGTTGAAACCTCTCGTCGGATCTCTTATTAGTTATCTAGATAGCTGTAAGTCATCTTCAGTTTGACTAGCTTCCATTGGTCGATCTAACAAACTGACCGACTGATTCATCTTTGAAGAGCGTTTTTGAGCAAAAAAAAAAAAAAAAAAGATTTTGAACAACAGAAGCGGTCGATATAAGAAGTAATTCTATGCGATATATAGGTAGAGCACTCTGTAAAAGAGTCATATCAAGTTTCAAATTTCAAAAGGCGACAGAGTTACAGTAACTAGAGTTAGAACGATGTAGTTTAACAGTTTTCCGATAGCCGTTTATGTAAACGTAAACAATATCCTAAACTTCCTTGAATTTTCGATCGAAATCGTGCTGTTAGGTGTTTTTTTTTTTTTTTTCTGTTCTAAACGCTTATCTATGTAGTCTTAATGCAAATAAATAGAGAACTACAATTGGAAAGCGCATAAGTCTCATTCTAATCAGTCTTTTTCCAACCCTAAAACCTATCATAGAAATTGATGAATTATGGAATAATAATTTGCCGCATTTAAATTCTAGTTAAAAAAAAAAATTTTTTTATGTATATGCGGTGTGGTGCTATAAAATTTAATGCTCATAAGGGGTTGATGCAATATATTTAAAACGTAAGCATCCAAAAGTAATTGAGAAAATAATTTTTAGGTATATCTTGTTCGACATCGTATCAATCGGAATCTATATGCAATGAAGGTGATGGGTAAAGAGCATATCAAGAAACGCAATGAGGTGAAACATATAATGGCCGAACGTAATGTGCTCATCTCGAACGTTAACCATCCGTTCTTGGTGGCATTGCATTATAGCTTCCAAACAAAGGATAAACTCTACTTCGTTCTCGATTATTTGAACGGCGGTGAGGTAATGTTGCTGTATGGAAATTGCGGCTTTTACGACGTTATTGCGGGCAATTATTTCGAAGAACATGAAGAGAACGATAACTCAGAGTATTTTAAGCATTGTTTTTTTTCTCTCTCTTTTCGGATGCGCATCCTTAACCAACAATCTACTTTCGCCTTTCTTCTTAAATGTGTTTTTCTCGAGTTTCAACCTTTTATTGTCCTATTCAAAGACAAGCCGTCTATTGGCAGTTAATGCTACAAACTGAGAGTCCACTCGAATTTCAATAACAGCATTCCTATTTTTTTTTTTTGAGGTTTCTGATCTTGTTCTGTTTTTTTTTTTTTTGGATATTCACTCAGAATGTCGACATTAATGTGCATTGTTCAGATTTAAAGAGGTGAAAGGGCATAATCTGTCCAGATGGCACATATGAATAAGCTATGTATTGTGGATGAAAATAGTTTGCATTTAGAGAGCATGAAAAGGAACAAAAATAAAATCGAAAATTTATACTTTCAACATTGGCTGAATGATATTGCAAAGTAAACGATACTTCATCAATTATTTGCAACTTTTAAGTATATTTGCTTCAAAGGATGATTACCATCTCAGTATTCAAAAGAAATACTCTTAATGACATTCTCTCTAATCAAGTTTTGAGCAATAATTTCCGCCAAATAATTAAATGATAATAATAGTGACATATTTCAGTTGTTCTTCCATCTTCAAAAGGAAAGACATTTTAGTGAGGCTCGATCCCGATTCTATACTGCTGAAATCGGAAGCGCATTGGGTCACTTACATGACAATAATATTATCTATAGGTTAGTCTTTCGTATTTGTATATACGTAAGATTATCGAAATTATTTGAAAGCTGTTGATGGTTAGTTATGAGATGAAGAGGAAAGTCAGAAGGGGATGGGAGGGGGGGGGGTGGGGGAGGGGAGGTGAGAATAGCTCATGCGGAGGAAAGGCAAACTTAGTAGAACAGCATGACGAGATCATTTCGGAACAAAACGAGATACTGGGACGCTTTTAAAGGAAAATAGGGAAATTGCACTCGTTGAAAATCCATTTCATTGCTTTTCTTATCACTCTCACTCCATTCCTATGGAAAACGATTTTGAGTAGCAGAAGGGATTAAAAAATTATTTTCAGTGGGAATCATCACTTATTGACACACATCTCTATGGTATGAACGCTAAAAAGCGAGCAAAAGTTTGCAGAGATCTCAAGCCAGAAAATCTCTTACTCGACAGATCGGGTCACGTTATTCTTACCGACTTTGGACTATGCAAAGAAAATATGAATCCGACCGATACAACAGAGACTTTTTGTGGCACTCCAGAGTATCTTGCACCTGAAATATTGCTGAAAAAACCATATGATAGAACCGTTGATTGGTGGTGTCTCGGTTCAGTATTATACGAAATGCTCGTTGGCTTGGTAGGATTTCCACTCTATCGTTGTTGTTTTTTTTCTACCACTCGTAAACGGGTTGCCGATAAACCATTAAAATAGTCGACATAAAAATTATTTATTATACCGTTCTCTGTGCTCCCCATTCATTGCTCGTTGAAAAAGTTCTCTTGCTATTTCTTGACTGAACAAGAGTTATTAATGAGAATTTGATGGTTGTTTGTAATATGAGATATGGCAAGCAAGAAATATTGACAAACGACGAACACTGCCCTTTTTTTTATGAAGTGAGTGCGCTTTAATGTTTGAGCCCTCATTAAGAATGCAGCCGTATACACGCATTTGAGTTCAAATTGTTTTCAATTAAAGGCGATTTTTCACACGAAATTTCTTTTTTTTTCTCTCAAAGATAATAGGTTCTACTTTCAGCCGCCATTTTACAGCAAAGATCGCGCTGAAATGTACGAACGAATACTTCATCAGAAACTTGCAGTTCCACCAACGGTCACTCCATCGTGCAGAGACATTCTTAATAAGGTACGGTAGTTCTTTGTGGGAGAAATTGATGATCATAAAACGTTGCTGAAAATTATACAAAACACTTCCGCGTGGGAAATTCATTGCTAAATGAGATACGAAGAAGTAGATTAGCAGACTACAAATAAGTAAAAGTTTTAGTGGTAGAATAAAAATAGAGAAAAAAAAGTTTTAAAATGGAAATGAAACGTTGGAAAATGATGCCTTTTAGGATAAAATAAAGAAAAAAAAATTCATCCAAGTATTCTTCTTTCTTTTCTTTCATCAATATGTTTCGTTTTTTATCTAATACTTTTATTTGCTCATAATAGGTGAAGATAATTTAGATTATTTTACACTATTTCATGTCACAGATGGTGGAATGAAACGATAAGACAATGTTCATCCCTTGTGCTAGTTGATTGTTGCTTGATTAGCTGAAAGTAGCTTCTTTTATTGCTGATAACTTAAAGAGATAGAAATAGCATTTCTTTTTCTTTTTTTTTTTTTTTCAGTTGTTAGACAAAGTTTGTGATAGGCGATTGGGTGCGATTGATGATTTTAACGAAATAAAGTCGCATTCATTCTTCACTCCAATCGATTTCGAAAAACTTCAACGAAAAGAGTTAAAGCCACCTTTTGTACCGAAAATAAAGGATGAACTCGATGTCTCACAGATTGATCGCGAATTCACTAGTCAACAACCTAATCCCGGTAATTTTTTTTATTATAATTAATATTCTTTTGATAATGAATTCCAAAATTTATGCTCTTGAATATAGGCATAACCACTCTTTATCGCTAAACAAGGCCACCCGCTTATTTCTGATCGTGTTCAAGCGTTAACTTTTGACTATCCATTTTCACTTCTCAATTCAACTCATAATTTTCTTTCGCCCTAAGCCTTATATGTGCATTTGCATCATTGAAAAGAAATCGGTTGTTTCCGAATTTCATCTCCACCCCTTAAGTTCACTCAATGAAATAAGAACTTTTTAGAATAAAGAGCCCTAGGATATTGCAACTGTAAACCACAAATTTGCCTTCCCTTGCACGAGGTCACCCAAAAAACTTATACGATTCTAACTTCAGCTTCGCTTATTCCCGCTACATTTGGCACTCATCGAGATACCGACTTTCCTGGATTCAGCTACGTATCATAGTCAACTATCGTCACATATGGCATCATCATTCGTTGTTCAAGCTCAACGTTATGCTCTCGCTTTCTAACAAATACTATAGAAATAAAAACTCGAAAGCAGCTGTTCCTACTTTATCGAAATATGATGATGTTTTTGTTAGTTTTACATTTTCGCAGCTATGCGCGATAATGTGATAGAACTGATAACATCAATGAGAACCTTATTGCTCCAGTTATGTAGCTTCACAATAAAACGCATTACCCGAAAAACATATATCCGTGTTCTTTCGCATTCTTAAGGAATTTGCAATGAAGCATATTATCATCGACATATTCATGAAACTTCATGTCGATGAAGCAAACATTTCTTTTATGCTACTGCTTAAAATGCATACGGAAATGACATCAAAAAACTCGTCTTTTATTGGCTACTCTCCTTCATAAATCACATAACAACATACCTCCCTTTCGCGTCATATCACAAATCTGACTCACTCCCTGCAAAAGCAAATCGAACAAAGAACTTATAACACCGTGTGCAGCTCGAAACGCAATTCAACAAAAAAAAATAAAATAAAATAAAAACGCACAAGCAACAAAAAAACATAAACGCACAAGCTCATTCATGATTTGGTGCTCATTCCAGATCGATGATGTCGTATAGCAGTAGCTGCCGAGGAATATCACAAAGGCCACTAACAACTAGATCAAAAACAGTTGAATACCAGTATGAAGACGTACATAAGGTCCACATGAGCATAACTGTTGAAAGAAAATTACAATGAAAACCTTAAATTGTTAAGTCGAACATAGAACATATATAACAATACCCTTTCCTTTCCCCACCTCTGCAGTGGATTAACAACAAACACGAAACTCACTCGTTGAATCGAATGAATTCTTGAAAGGCATTTAAACATGCTCATAATTAATCAATTTCTCAGATCACAATATACAGAACGAATCCACATCACCTTACTGCAAAAAAAATGTTTAAAAAGTATCATGAAAGACCTTAAAGAAAAAGAGACCGTGGATATCACATTAATATAACAGAATTAGCCTTTTAGAGAGAACATGATGCCAATGAAAAGTGGCCTATCTAAGCGGTTCAACAACAACGAATACAAATTAGAAGAAAAGATAAACGAGAGCGGAACAGAGATCGAGAGGTGAAAACGATTATATGAGCAATCGACTTATAGAACCCGCATCTTCGTTCATATGGCATCGATTTTAAGTGAACGAAAAGAGCAGTGAATATATAAAACGAATCGAATCATGAAAAAAAATCAACACAGCATCGTGCACAAATATTACGGTAGCCGCTACAGTACAACTCTCAAAAGCATGAACATCCAATATGACGTTTAAAGATGCTTACTCCCTCTACCTCCCATTCCTTCACAGATAGTATTTAAAACACCCTGTTTGTAGACAACATTCATTATAGCCAGTGTTCTTTCAAGGCGTGGAATACCTCGTAAACACAAACGTCATCAGACAAACGACGGTCGCAACATAGTTCCCCAAGCCACTTGTTGATGAAAGCCGATTTTGCGCAATATTCAATTCTACATCTCCCATAACCTGTAGTTGAGGTTTGCAACTATTTCATAGCTGTGTGCAATCAAGCGTCACACTCTTCAACCGTTGGAAGCATAATATCGGCAGTAAGCAAAATAACGATATGCGGGTCTTCGAGGCACGCACATAGATCTACAGATGGAATGCGGAATTCGGAAAGACCACAAGCACCTATCGCTTGAGTGTGCTGTCGTGCCATTAATAGTGCGCTTTCGACATTTTTTTGCAAAAATTCATCCAATTCAGCGATGTCTTTCGCAACGCGTTTGTACGCCTTCCCCACCAGCACATTTGTGTATCTGTAATAAATACTATTAAATTACGAATTGCTCGATCCAATTAACAAATATACCGTTGAAAAATTTAGAAAGTGTGCCAATAAAATTCAACACTCCGATTATGCACCGGTAAGCCAGTAACCAGGCCGATTATACTCCGATAAGCTAATTGCCAAACCAGTTACGCTTCGGTATACTCAACCCTCTTCTCTTTATTCCCTAAAAAAACGTATTTCTTGATAAGGCAGTAAATATAACTCGACCGACTTTTCATCCAGAAAGAAAAGGCAAAAGAGCGAAGCAGCCTTGTGCACTCTTGCAGATAGAAAATCTGATATTAATACCCAGTGCCCTCAACAATTGAATAAGCAACATATGGAGCAAGTCTATGTAAAGAAACACCAAAATAAAACAAACCTGCCCAGTGTAATAAAACGCTGATTCTTGACTCCGCCGGTGACGACGAACGGACTTCCAGTGCCCATTAGATGGATGCCAGCCAGAGAAGTTCCAAATGCACCAACAGTAGTCGACTCCGGAAGCACTCCGATGCGCAGACTTAGCCGTCTCTCGAGAAAGAGTTTCGCGAACTGCTCTTGCGCAGATGTTTTCTTTCCCAACCGATCCACAACATGTTTCACAGGACGAAGGTAAGAATGACCGCTGTCAGCTGAACCATATGTAGGAATTCTGGAAACCTTCGTCGGAATGAAAGACATAATGCATAAATGAGAATAAAGGTCCGTAAGCCCATGACGACCGTGATAGTGACAAAAATTATCACTGAACTCACGGGGAAAATTAATTTTTTCGGAAAAAACATAGAAGAGCATAAGTACAGGCGGTTCGCATACTACTGTTTATTCCGAACAGGTAACAGAAGAACGACAAAGTTTTTCAGCTGAAAAAAAAAACGACAAATAATCCAGGGCTTCTAAGATCTTTCAACAAACATACTATGATAGTGACGTGCACAGGTTCTTGGTTGCCACAACATTTCACTGAATACTCTCCTCGCCCAAGCTGCACCCCAATGTCCCCTACGCTTCGTTACTGATGCCGCTTAATTTGCTCATCCAGACATATACTTGCAGCTCCATGTGCGCTCTGAGGCACGCCGGACCTCATACAACATAGACTCATACTTAAGGAACAAAATGAATATGTCGAACCTTAGGCGGACGGTACGAATGCGAAGTGAAGGTGAACTGGGGACGTCTCTGGAGCGCACTGCATCACGCACAGAGCCCCAGGAGAAGCGACGTGAATCTGTCGTTCGCTGTGACGCAACAGACATATTCGCTATTTCAGCACCCCCATCGCGCTTAAATAATAGTTATGCAGCAACTTTTTCAAAACTTTATTTTCACAACGAAATACTGCGCACAAGTAATCAAAATACTGCAACATAGTCAATCTTCCATTCAACACGACCATCTTTTAGTGGGTAGCTACAATATGCATCCACTGCAAGCCACAGATGCAAGAAATCAAATTTCGCCGCATGATAACCCGGCAAGTTCGCAATTCTATTACCTCTATCATTTTCCTTTCATTTAATGCACCGACTCCGTATCAATAAAAATGTGCAAATCTCATTTGTCTTGATAGCAATGGATAGTAGTCCAAATAAATCCACTGAAGCGCAGATAAAGGATGCCGATGTCAAGGTATTTTAATCGAAGCTTAAGCATTTCAAAAAAAAAATGACGACGATTTTGTGGGCAGATGAAGCAATATGTGCAAGTCGAGAATAAAAATGCTTGCCATGAGTGGTCGGAGCCAACATACTACCGCAGTAGCGTTCGCAATCAATAAGCTATCAGTGATAGTGATCGTTATACGTAATTCAAAAATGGCGTTGCCTCGTGGATCTGGTGGCTGCGTTTCCCCAATAAGTTCGGTATGCAGGTCGACTTCCAGATATGGCAACATCTAGAAAATTTCAAACTTGCTGCAATGTTATCACCTTCGTCATAGAGCATCACAAAGGCACACTTAACGGCCCAAACTAAACGCCTAGCGGAACTCAGAATATCTTTGAAAAGTGAAATCGATTGGTATTGACAGATGAAGGGATCTCATAATAGAAAAAAAAACGAATCATGTCAAGTTGGTATCCACAGTTAACGATTAAGGGATAAATGAAGAAGAATTCGAACGATAATGTCAAGATAAACGGTCAACAAAATCAAGACGAAAATGAAGAACCGGTCCTTTGACTGTATCAGTCAACATTTAGCTCTACAGCCTCAAAAGATGGTCTGAAATTTCTGATTTTTGAAGCCTCTGAAAAAAATGAACCACTAGTCTAAGCACTGATCGCTTAGAAACTGAAAAAGAAAAAATCGGAAATGAAGAAAGAAGCATCACACGGCTAATCTCCCTTGCGAGTTGCTCGTCGTTTTCGGTGGCTCTCACTTTCTTCGTGATACATAGTTGAAAAGGATGCTGCTGCCCAACAATGAGACTCGCCGCTGGTAATGGGCTATTGCTAACCACTAAATTTGGGCACATACCCTCTCTGCAATGAATAATTCTAAACAACTGCCTCTATAAGTATTAAAATAGCGTTTTAATATGGTATTTAAACAACGATCTAGTTTATAGATACAAAAATGCAGCGCCCAAAATATCGAAGAAACAACCTTTTGCCACCTCCATTCTCAAACAGACAGCTGTGAATTAGTCAAAAAAAAAAAAAACGATAAAGCAAACCCGCAAATGCCGCATTTTACCAATATGGCGTTGAATGGTATCTGATCTGGCGAATATGAGACATGGAAAGCAGTACAGGGTGGAGCTTCTTCTGATTGCTCCGAAGCACGAGTTAAGACTGCAGTGCCCATTGAACTTAAAATAGCCACGCGACGATGAACGCTCATATGCTCGGTATAACCGACAATGAGATTGCAACCAACTCCACTGGCCCGAGTGAGCAACTCAGCTTTTAGTTTACTCCACCAACTGCAATAAGAAACAATTCTAGTCACTCGATTTAGCGTAGCAAACGCCGCTTAAAATAAAAAGAATATGGTGTTGAATGGTATCTGATCTATAAGCTTGACTTAAATATTGAAATAGAGAAAACAAACTTGGCACGTGACGCGGGAGAGTCGTTATCTTCGTCGATTAAGTGAACGTTACGAGCAGAAATTAGTGCACCGATGCCATAGATGCGGAACGACGGCAGTGTATGCAACGATACGATCGGAAATGGAACAGACTCATTCGACTTTTGGCTATTCGCCTCCTTTATATTCATGGCGGTACCGTATGCGCGAAAATATATACGCTCCCTTGCACCGCCCATACTATCCATGAAAACGTTGCATCTTAAATAGGTTAAGGCATGCATCAGTACGCTTTCTCTCTTATCGGCCATATGCATAAGGCAGAGGGAAGGGCATTTTTTTTTCTAACACTTCAACAATGGCACCAAAATTGTTACCATCGAGAAATATTATTGTGACCTACTATGAGCAAATATTTTTATAGCTTCATTTGCGACCATAGAAAAACCTGCCCGAAGGAGTGAGCAGCACAACTAGCTAAACATTATAGCTTGGACGTGGAGACATGCCAAATAACACATTTAACAATGTGTATGGGTACAATTCCGCAAAGTTGCTCTCTAGTGGGCGATAAATTCTTTGGTTATACACATCTTATTGCGAATGATCAGGTGCAACGATGCAGAAAAAAAAAAAAAAAAACAAAACAAAAAGGAAGCGGACCCAAATATAGCGTTTGCACCAAGCGAATGGGCTTTCTGTGCGAGGCGTTTTGTCAGATCCCGCACATTCCTCTGTACGGTATTCAACCTGGCCTCAGATGAGCTCTCCGTACTTCGAATGCAGTCGAACCACTCATA